>ANSM01000258.1:0-33193 GCA_000347735.1 Cercospora canescens BHU | reverse complement strand
CCATGGGCGGCAAAGCACAGCCGGGCGGCGGCAGCGGTCTCAGTTGACCAGCGGCGGACGTTCTTCGACTTGAACATGTTCGGCCCCAAGAAGAAACAAGTCAAGGAAGCCGAGCTCGAGCCGGGCATGGAAGAAATGATGCATCTGGCGAAAATGCAACGGCTAAATGCTCGTTTACCGTCGCCTGGGGACATTGCGCAAGCGGTGCGGAAATATGTTGTCCACGCTGGTGACCGCCCGAACGATCGAGCCACCAAATTGATTGCACAGAGTCTCAAGTATTGCTGGGCTGCAGAGGCAAAGGAGTCATTCCAGGGCCGTTATTTATCTTCGGACCTCCTTGTGCTCATTGCCGACAGATTAAAGAGCCTGACCGGCGCGCCTGTCACTGAAGCCCATCTCAATCTGTCCTCGCTGCTTCTCAAAAATTGTCAACACTTTGGCATCAGAGCTCAGTCACGCGCTGTTCTCGCCCACATTCGCCAACTTGGCCTGGCCGGCCAATCGTCGGTAGCTCGTCGTCTGGTCGAGGGAATGGATCCACAGCGCTTAGCTCCTGCGGAGCGTGCCAGCCTGGGCGAAGTCGAGATCGACAACGAAGATGCAGAGGAGGCTACCGCGAACCCGGCACACCTCTTGACAAGTTACTGGGTCGCAGTACTGGAGGCCGTGTCCATGGACGACAGTGAACGCGACTTGCTCGAAACACTGAGCATGATCAGTGAAAGAGAGTGGGATCGACCTCTGCAGGGGCGTCTCGCACACCCCGTGCTCGCTTTCTATCTCCGCACTGCCAATCTCGAAGCTGTGCAGAAATGGTGGAATCAGTACTGGCAAGCTTGTGCTGAGCTTGGCGGCGGCGACCACGAATTTCAACAAACTGTGCCCACTACCTTCGCCTCCGTATTGCAGTGGTCCGTCTCGTACGAGCAATGGGAATTTGGCCACCGAGTCGTGCGGCAAGCCATGACCAAAAACCCGCCCAAGCCTCTATGGGATGCCATTTTCATCTGGGCTGCTGCGACTGGCAAGGGCGCGGACGAAATTGGTCGCATGTTGGATGTTATGCAAAAGGCCAATGAAGAATTATGCGACGCGGCAGAGTGGAGGCTGCCAGATATTGCCACCATCAACGGCTTGGTCGAGTACGCGACGTCGAAGCATGACCCATATCTTGCAGAGCGCTTCATTGCCTTGGGACAAGCCCGAAGCATCGAGCCAGATGCGCGGACATATCAATTGCAGATGCAGTATCGATTAAAGGTCAATGATGTGGATGGAGCTCTCATCGCATACAAGAGTCTCCAAGCCATGGACTTCTCTTCCAACGAAGACGTGCCTACAGTTAACGAACTCATTGTGGCATTATGCCAGAGCAAGCGTCACGACTTCGACACGGTCATGAACGTGGCAATGGATCTGACGGATCGAAGGGCACGCTTTGAACCGCCTACCGTGACGGCATTGGCATTGTTACACCTCAATCGAGACGAAATGCATGATGTGATTGATCTGCTCAACACACACGCCCATCGCTATTCTTCTGCAGAGCGGGACAAAGTCCGAGCCACCATTCTCGACTTCTGTCTCAACCCTGAGACCCCGACATCTCGCTCGTGGGACGCGTACAAAATCCTGGGAACAGTATTCGATGAGATGCCACGATCGGAACGCACCGCCGTCATGACCGGCTTCTTCACCCGTGGGCGACCGGATATGGCAGTCTTCATCTTCAACGAGATGCGTCGCCACTCACGAGAAGACACCATACCGGGCATCGACACATATGTGGCTTCTTTTCTAGGCTCCGCAAAATTGCGAGATCTGGACAGCCTCGAAGTCATCCACAACCAGCTGAAGCTCGATTATAACATCACTATCAACACCTGTCTCATGAACGCCATGATGATTGCATATACTGCCTGTGGACGATCACGTCAAGCACTAGCATTGTGGGATGATATTGTTGCGTCTCGAGAAGGCCCTACGTACAACAGTATCCACATTGCCCTCCGCGCATGCGAGAAGGCGCCATTTGGCGATTTGCGCGCGAAACAACTGTGGGCAAAGCTGAAACAAATGGGCGTCGAGCTAGATCAAAGCATGTGGGCATCGTATGCCGCCGCCTTAGCGGGTAACGGCGATATTGAGATGGCACTGACAAGTGTGGAAGAGGCAGAGGCGAAGCACGAGGTCGAAATCGATGCGTTCCTGCTCGGCAGCCTTTACGATGCTGCTGCAGGTCATGCCGAGAAGCAGGACGAGGTAGAAAACTGGGCGAGAGATAAATTCGCAGAGGCATGGGAAGAGCTGGAAAAGATTGGAATTGAGGTCAACGAGCGGAATGGAAAGAGGCTTCCAAAGATCGACAGGACTGTGACGCCTTGAATGTGATGAAGAGAGGTCGTCACCCACTCTGGTGCTGTCGTCTTTGTCATGCGATGAAGCAAGCTGAGAACATGTGCCACTCCATCGTCACAGATGGTGGTCGCAGTATTTCGACACAAGTCCTTTCAACGAGAGGTTGACACAGCTTAGGATCGCCACATTGTGTGCCTCGCGCCGAGCAAAGCAAGGCGCCTTGCTTTGCATGTACGCATCCAGAAAGGAATCAATACATCGAGGAACGATCCTTTCGCTCACAGCGTCCCACCTCCGACAACAACTCTACCCTTGATGCAGCGCCTGAAATCAATACCAGGATGCCAAACCAACATTCAATCCCGTCCAGAGATGCCCACTTCTTGGAAGACGTTGACTACTGGGTGATTGAGTGCCTGAAAAGGATTCTTGTCGTTGCCGCCGATTGCAGATGCATGGCTGACGACTGGTGCCGAAGCAAAGTCTGTGGATATCTAGACTGAGGCAGGAAATCGACATTGCCACCCGGACAGAAACACGGTTTGCTGTTAAGAAACATGTCTACGCCCGACGCGCTGCGGAACAATGTCCACGAAAGTCATTCTCCAAGCTTGAGCACGCCAACCTCCTCGTCTTCATCACCTCGTAGAGATGCGCTCTCAATTTTGCAAACTCGATTGCAGGGAGCTACTGAGTCGCCAGCTTGAGAATGCATCAGGGGAAGCCTTTCTGTGCGATGCCGAGGTTCACGCATGAGCTGCAATGTGCATACAATGAAGGATCACGAAGTTACAGTGTACATTATGTATCTAGTATCTATGCATACACCGGCTGTAGCTTCCCACAAACCCGCTGCAAAATCCTATCTGGTAGCACGGCTTCAAACACCATGTCTACCCAATTCCCTACCACCTTTCTCGTAGTGGCCGGATCAATGATCTCTTCCACACTAAAGTGATTTGCCGTTCGCACAGGATTCATCAGCCGCCTATACATCGTCTCCAGTTCTCGATACCGTGCTTGTCTTGCTTCAACACCCTTCTCCTTTTCAATATGCCGCAATTCATGAGCGTGTCCGACTTCAATGCCTCCATCTAACGGGAGTGATCCCCATTCGCCACTCGGCCAGGCGACACGATTGTGCGGATCTCGACAGTCGACAATCACACCTCCCGCCACACCATACGTCTTCCTCACAATAACACTGAATATCGGCATCGTCGTAGTATAATACGCCTTGGTAAGTTCCACTCCCCACCGCATCGTCGCTGTGCGTTCTGCTACGGTGCCAACGGCATAACCAGGTACATCAACGAATTGAAGTAGAGGAAGATTGAAGACGTCACAGAACTTCAAATGCCGGATCAGTTTCTGACTTCCTGCTGCGTCGAGTGCTCCCGTGAGGACTTCTGGATTATTCCCAAAGATTCCAATAGGTTTTCCGCCGAGTCGTGCGAGACCACAGATCGCTGTTCGGCCCCAGAGAGAGCCGATTTCGAACCACGAGCCATCGTCCACGACCGTCGAGATTATCTTTCGCATAGAGAACATTCTTTCTCGTTTCCGAGGAACCATTGTTCGGAGTTCGGGGTTCTCCCTCCCCACATTATCTCGACTTTCAACCACAGGCGGCATCTGCGTACCGGAATTCGGCAAGAACCCCAGAACAATCCTGATTTGCTCAAAGCATTCCCTTTCGTCCTTTGCCAGATTATCAATCGTCCCATTCGTACAGTGCATTCCCGGTCCACCTAGATCCGTGAAGCTCAGCCCTTCTTCAAATGTGGCTTTAGCCACAACATTCGGCCCTGCGTTGAAGAGACTCCCCACATCCTCCGCCATCACACTAAAATGACAACTCACCACCCTTGCAGCCCCCAGTCCAATCGCCGGACCCAACACAGCTCCCAGATTCGGGATTCCAGCGTTCAGCTGCGCCTGCACGATATCAAATCCCATCATAGGCGGAACGTAACTATAACCTTGTTTCTCGATACTCGTGACGGATCCGCCGCCTGAACTCCCATCCGTCAATTTCACCATGGGAAGCTTGAGCTGCAACGCAAGTTTCTCCGTATGTATTGTCTTCGCCATCAAATGTCCGTCCTGGTGACCTGCTCGAATGGAAAAATCGTCTGCGGTGAACACAACTTTCCTTCCATTTAATTTTCCAAAGCCTTGGACATTGTTGTGCGGAAGGAAGGATTCTGGTTCTTCGCGGATGCCTCCTGTTCCGACGAGTTTCCACGTTACGTGGCCAGTGGCTTCCCCAATCTCTTGGACAGAGTCTTTGTCGAAGAGTTGAGAGATGCGTTCGCGGACCCAAAGTTTTCCGTCTTGTTTTTGACGGACAAAACCGCGGCGGGAGAGGTCAGGTGTGTTGGCGAGGGTGCGAAGTTTGGACAGATGACCGAGGATATCGCTGTAGTCGGCGGGCATGTCATCATCTTCAATTTTCGCTTTTCGGCGGCGACGGCGGGCGCCGGTGTTGGAGGATTGATTCGCTGGGGCCTGTTCCTCAGGGTATATGTCTTGTTGATTCGATGCCGAAGACAGATGTTCGGATACTTGATTCGCTCTGTTGGCTGCTGCTTGGGATCTTGATTTTGAACCGGACATTTTGCTCGCGCTGTCAAATTTTGTCAATGGCAATACACTCTGTCTTCATAAACCCTGAAAATTCCAATGCCCATTTCGTGGCACTGCTTTGGATTCTATTCAATGTTTCGTCGCTGGGACCTGGAGAAGACATGTCGTTGACTTGTTGCCTCGGCAGTGGGAAAGTGGGGGCCTCGACGCGTGCAACACGCGTTTTGCGATGTGCAGGTCAAGCTTCGAAACATCAATTGCCACCGGCACGATTGCTCTCTCGGTTTTGCGTGAGAATAGCACCATCGACGATTTGCATGTTACCAAAATGATGACTTGGAAGACTTGGCAACCACTGGATGTTGACCGCCCACTAGAATTGCATTTGAATCAACAAGTGGTCAATGGTTCAAGGCGGAGGATGAAGATTGTATTGATATGCTTTCTACTATGCAACCAATACTCGATCTTTGGGCCGAAGAATAGCATCTTTCTAGTCTCACCGCCAATCTCATTCTTTGCAACTCTTGCTAGTAGAGCTGCCTTTCAGATCGCACTCTTTTCGTACCCCACTGAACTACAGTGCATGGTCGGCGGCCAGTCCGCGAAGGTACTGCGCTCCAGAGAGAGTCAACCACCGAGCACTCAGATCATGCAAGAACTTGATGACCCATCTCTCCAATGGCAAGACGGCCCCACTGTTTCTCTTAGTCCACTGAATCGTCTCCGAGGACAAGGTGGCACCCTCGTTCCGCGGACGTAAAGAGATGACCAAAAGGCTTTTGACAGCATCTCGCGGAGTCTGTGGTTGCAAAGCAATCTCCGCACGGAGAGGAGTACGCTTGACGACCTTGCAAGCGCCGTTGATCAAGTCCCCCGGGACGAATTGCAGAGTGTTAATGTAGTCCGCATTGAAAGTGTCACGTTGCTGCGGCGAGGTACATGCCAACCACGCAAACCAGCCTGCGGGAGTCCTGTTGTAGTGAACAAAGTTGTTGCGGAGCAATCCCGTGAAGTCGGCTTCCAAGTCAGCGCTCAGGCCAATCGTCACATCTCGGATATGCTTGGTGATTTTGTCGTGCACGACACGGTACGCCTTTGCATTCTCCGTCAAGTCTTTGGGAACATTCTCAATCTCTCCGCACTCCACGGAAGCCCACAGGGAACCGGTGCTGGGGTGCGTGTGAACGAGTTGTCGTCCCAGATAGAAGTGATGAGCCAGCGGGAACAAGACGAGGCCAGCTACAGTCGCAGCGCCACCAGCGAGGAGCAGCCGCGAGTTGCGGTCCTGAGGAAGTGTTTCGGTCAGCGCGGGACTCCGGATGCTGTGTTGTTCCACTGTCCACTCACCTGCGGCAGATACCGCTCAATAGTCCTGCCGGCTTCCTCGACATAGCGCTGCACATCCGCCTGGAACGACATGTTGACTATCGCCGTCTCTCGAACCGTTCCTGCTGCATCGCACTGCAGATTATAGCAGGAGGAGTGTGAGAGTTTGTGTGTGATGAACCAACTGCCCTGGTGACGTAAAATCGCTCGTCGGACGACTTTCCCTCGGCCCAAGAAAGTCGCGCGACACGACTTCTCCCGAGTTTGGCTTGGCCTTTCTACCAACACCTATCAGTCCGCTATAAGCATGTGAAAGTGGATGCAGAGGATCCGGATCTGGTTCACGAGCACACGCGGGAACCACGTGGGAACGGTGGCAAGGGTAATGTGCTTAGAACTGTCCTTGGCAAGTTCTTCGTAGACATCCGCTCCGCGGGTCTGATCGCAGTGCTCTGCCTTCTGTTGCACGCCGACGGCAGTCTGCAGCACGACTCATACACAATCACTTCTGAGAATGAGTATGTGTTTTGGGGCTTGCATTGTGCCGTGATCTCAGCCTGACACCAAGACGAAGCTTGCAGTGAGCAGAATGTGAAGTATTGGGAATATTCCACGCCCGGCCCATGCCCCATTCCACCACTTCCAATCGTTGGCCAGATTCATTTCCAACCCTACGTTACTGGTCATCCAGCGTTGTCGAGCCCCCTCTACGACTGTGACCAGCGACCATGGAGCCGCCTTACATACCACGACACAGTCGGCAGTTCTCAGGCCGAAAAATTGTCAGTGGTATGACGATACCAAGATAACCAGTGGTTGCTTACCAGGTTTAATCTTAGAGCAACAGCAGAGGCGATGCACGACGTGTCGTCCTAAACATCACTTTCCCATTTGATAGCAGCCCAAATGCAAGTGTTGAGCAGACCCGCAGAGTTCAAAGCGCACCCTGCAAGCGTACGGTCAGCAAATCGAACTCCATGAATGGCATAATTGGGTGACAATGTGACGCTCACTGAGAGCACGCGGGTGTCCGCAGTTCAGGCCAGGAACATCAGACCTCTTTGTAACGGAAGCAGCATCGGTAAGATTGATGTTTTCTGCGATAAGTCAGTCTTGAAATTGACGTCAAATATTAAATGCACGATCTTGCTCACCGTCGTCAAAGAGCTTCGTGAGCACCTGAAGCACATAAATTTCCTTCGCTAGCACATCGAGGCTCAGCTTCTCCACGTTGACCGGGCAGGTGAGCGGGGTGAGATCCAGTTCGTTGGTGGCCCTTGCTGGGAGCAAAGCCGCGTCGACCAGCGGCAGAGCAATAGTAGCGAAGGCGAAGGACTGCATTCTGAGTGAGTGTTGTTTGGTAGCGCGTCGGAGGACTTCTGACGTCGGTCGGTCCTTGGACTGGACTGGATTGGAGTGTCGCTGTGCTGCTGCGGGAGATGTTGTTGATGGAGGCAGCGCTGAGACTTTATACCTTTAGCGTGGAGGATGTCTTCGCCGATATGCGGTATGCTCCATAGACAATTCTGTCGACATTTCTCGTTTTACCGCCAATGGATAGAGCAGCCCGATTGGAAGAACGTGGTTAGCATTCGAGCGCACCACCACTTCACTTCTGAAACTGGTCGAGGCTACCGGGCAGGCGATCAGTATGTTCACGTGCTTGCCATCTCCAAGTGCTGTCTCCCCTGCCCTTAGACCCTTCGCATCAGGTGTTGCCTATTTCCCCAACTCCTTTTGGCACTATCTCAGAGTCAAGCGTGATGGTATTGGTTCGCGGTGACCTCGTATCTTTGTCGACGGCTTCAAGACAAATACTTGCTTGCACTAAGCGTGCTCCAAAATTGCGCGTGCCGAGGTTGAGCTTCACACTCATTCCGTCACCATGTAAGACAACATGCGGAATCAAAACTTCGAGCGCCTTCAGCCACGACATCCTCGTAGTGAGATCACGTGTAGTGATAGCTCGTTCGCTTGAGCAGATGCGGGAATGACTAGATCGATCGAGTAGGGTGAGTATGTCACCAGTGCGATACCATCGCATTTTTCTTGAGTTTGTGGGATCTATGCTCCCGTAAACTGAGAAAAATAAATGCTTTTCCAGAAGCTTGGATCGAGTTCCAACTTGCAGGACAAGTGTTTGAAGCCCATGCATATACCGCGCAACATGGCATGGGCCTGGCCAACGTTACTTTGTCCACCAGGACGGATCGCAAGGCTGAATCAGAGAAGGTCGTCGAAGTAGATGAAGCCTCGATGACTGGTGGCTATCTGATGCCAGCTGCATTCGATGACTAGATGCAGCAGGCCGTTGGCGGCAATTATCAATGCCCAAAGATGGCTCTTGCTTTCCCAAGCTCCGATCCCCGACTCTATAGATCAATGCCAGACGCCACGCTGGCGAGAATATTCTCCGTCTCTTCGAGGCTGCTGAGCGGGCGAATGGTGTCGAGATGGTGGGCGTCAGCTTCTGGACAGCTGTGATTAAGCTCGCTGCTGCGGCCAACGCGCATGTTGGCAAGCAGGTTAATGTTAGAAGTTAGCTCAGCAGTCTTGTCTCAATGATCGAGGACCATTCTTCGACTAGATGGACAATGGGGACGACTTTACAGCGAAGTAATCTCATTGATTCCTCCGTTTTTTTAATGCGCCACTGCCGCTGGCTTGCTGCACACAGGTGGCCATTGCATATCCATCAAGAAACCTGCCATTCGGTATCAATCCTTGGGCAGCGATGTTGGTAGGACTTGAAAGTAGATGACTCTCTTGAATCAATGAACATGGCATTACGCTTGTCCATCCCGGCATCTCGACGTCAGATGCCTCTTCAGAAATAATGACATCGAGACGCATTCCATTAGGTTGCACATTCCGTCGGCGGAAAATGGTTGCCAGTTGTCAAAGTGCAACTTGATGGATTGAATGTCGTGCTTACACTTTCCACGGGCCATGATGTTGCCGTGAACCTCGTTAGGCCGTCCATACCCATTATAGTGGTCCTGACGACGTTGCCAAGAGTGGGTATGAGGTTGTTTGCAAGCCAGAGACGTCAACTTCGCCATGGCAGAAACATTCGCGAGAAAGGTTTCGCCGCATCTGCGGGCGTAGTGGAACGGGTCAGAGCCTCGTCCATCTCGCTGGCATATGCTGGATTTGTACGCTGGAAATAAAGCGGAAATAAACCAAGCCGTTCTGTTCTCGTTGGTGTGTCATCCATCGTGATCCTTGATAGGGCTTGCTGGCAGGGCTGTGGACGTCGCGTGACTTGGTCCGAATTTTTGGTACGGTCCGGACGAAAATGAATAGGAACGCCTTGGCTTCGCCGTTTGTGTCGCAACACGACCAGGGAAGCTAGCTGCTCTCCAACGCAAAATGAGCTGCAAACGCTCAGTCATAACATTGCGAATGTCATGTCAGCACGGGCATCGGCGAGAAGTGCTGGTGAACGGCGAGGGAGAGGGAAAAGGTGGTCGGCGTCTGTAGAACTGCATGTGAAAGGCGTAATCAGCACGATAATCGGCAGGGATCCCGAATTAGCGCATTCCCGTGGAGCCGGATGATTCTTCGTGCTGCGATTGGCTGCGGCGTTTCGTCCGTCTGCTGAACTCAGCTTCGTCTTCCGCAATGCGCCATCGCCGCCCTGAATGATTGCAGTAATGTTTTGGCATGCGCGTGGACACGGCACGAGCGGTGATTCATCCAGCGGAAAGGATCTTTCTCAGGATCAATGGCGGTAGGAGGAACCGAGCATGTTTTTCTTTGATCACTTGCTATATATCACGTCGCCTCTCCTCGCCCCTTCTCTCGCCTTTCACCATCCACAGACAATAACACAACAGGGCACAGCACAGATCACCCCACGGACAACACAACGGACCAGCAGACATCTCTCCACTGATGAGCTGCACAAGAACATACGGAACACACGCCTTGGTGACCAAGCAGTCCGCAGCTTCGGTCCTCCGAGCCATCCATGGCTCGAGCACAATCGCCGCTGCTCGACCCAGCTTCATCGGCCTGCAACATCAAGTCGCCGCCCGCAACCTGAGCACATCGAGAGCCATACAGAAGCAGAGTCGAGAGTACTTCCCCGAGCCCGATGCTCCCAATATCCGGCAGACCCCTCCCGCATGGGAACATCCAATTTACACCTACGAGCAGATGAACCAGGTCCAAGTCGCCAGACGCGAAGTCAGGACCATGTCAGATCTCGTCGCTCTAGCTTTCGTCCGCATACTTCGATGGAGTCTCGACACTGTCTCAGGTTACCGCAAAGGAGCAGGGCAGATGAGTGAGCGACAATACATGATCCGCAATATTTTCCTAGAGTCGGTCGCCGGTGTTCCAGGCATGGTCGCTGGCATGCTCCGACATCTTCATTCCATGCGCCGGATGAAACGAGACAATGGCTGGATCGAGTCGCTGCTGGAAGAATCATACAACGAGCGCATGCACCTCCTCACATTCCTCAAGATGGCAGAACCAGGCTGGTACGTAGCATGTGTCCGATAACCATCAAACCGACTGACAATTGCGTCTTCAGGTTTATGAAAGTCGCCGTTCTTGGCGCCCAAGGCGTCTTCTTCAACGCCTTCTTCGTCTCCTACCTCCTCTCGCCCAAGACCTGCCACCGCTTCGTCGGCCATCTCGAAGAAGAAGCCGTACTGACCTACACCCGAGAGATCGAAGACCTTGATGCCGGCCGTCTGCCTCAGTGGGAGAAGTTGACAGCACCGGACATCGCGGTCAAATACTGGAAGATGCCAGCTGACCGACGAACGATGCGAGATCTGCTCCTCTACATTCGAGCCGACGAGAGTAAGCACCGGGAAGTGAATCACACTTTGGGTAACCTGGACCAAAAGGAGGATCCAAATCCTTACGTCTCAGAGTTTCATGACGCAGAGACGCCGCATCCAGTCAAGGACTTGCGACACCAGAAGCCGACTGGATGGGAGAGGGAGGAGGTGATTGGCAAAGTGCAGATTGACTGTTTGAAAGAGGCATAGGTGGGTTCCGGCTCAGTCCCGTGCGTTCAAGACTGGAGCTTCTGGTGAATACTCAGGTTTGTTTGAAAGCGTTCAAGCGATTAAATATCTTCATCGAGTGCGCCGATTTGTACTTCTCTACTCTGGAACGAAGTGTGCACAGAGCGCTGCGGGCGGTGGCGATAGACCATGCGAACGAACCACAGGTTCAACTACATCCATCACCTTTTTTCGCGGGCATGTAATGTACTATCCACTTTTCCGCGATTCAAAGTACCAAACTTGCTGGCTAAGATCTCCTGGACGACGGCACGACACCTCAGGCCAGACGTCAAACTCAGCATCTTAGCTCCCACTTCAAAGCATCCACGCAGCATGCATACCATGAACACTGCATATTAGGCACCTCCAACGCGATATCATCACTACGACGTGCCTTCGCTCACACCTTGTATTCCAATTTGGCGCAAACCTGGCACTGTCCTCAAAATGTGGCCTCAACTTCTCAGGCCCCCCTCAAAATTCCGCGCCGTATCCAAAGCAGGTCATAGCAACTCCTGATGGCTGTTGAATATGGTCGTAGTGGGTCTTCGCTCAACTTCTAGTTGCCCCAAAAAGAATCCGAGCTGGGCTAGGTAGAATATATACTACAGGCATGGCCCGTTCTGCTACAATGTCTATCACCCTAAGCTGCCGGTTTACAGCCAAGTTCTCTTCCAGACAATCGAGTCCACCAGAGATCATAAGCTTACGAAAAGATAAGGGCTGCACTGTCAAATCCTCGAACAAACATCCATCCATCATGGAAGTCGAATGCCCCTGGGAACTCTCTGGGCGGATTCTCGTCATAGTGCTAGCTCTCCTCGCCTTGTGTGCCTTTATAATTCGCGAGAATCACTTCCTTGACATGGTGCTCCAACTTGTGGCACTCAAGTCAAAACTCAAAACATCGCAACAAGATGCTTCTCGTCAGAGTCAAGAAGTCGATCAGCTGAGAGCGGTCCTCGCAGAACGGGACGAGCACATCACAAATCAAGAAGCCCAAATTACCAAGCTCGGCCACGATATTGCCAGATCCACTCTTCAGAATACCAAGCTTTCCGCAACAGTAACCGCAAAACATCAACAAGCTACCAACTGGCGGCGAAGCCACGAAAGCTTGAAGACTAGTCTGACCCGAGTCCGTGAAGAGAAGGTCGTGACGCAAAACCAAATGAATCGCGAACTCCAAGAATCCGAATTAGAGATCAATCACATGCTGATGCAGCATAGACTTGATCTCGAAGCCCAAGGCTCTCAACAAAAGCTCCAACTCGGCCAAGTCGAAAAAGAGCACGCTATTGTAATGGAAGCTCTCCAAGTAGAGCTTCGCGAGCAGAAAAAGGAGTCTACGCAGTGTCTGCAGAAGCTGCATCAGGCAGAGAGACAGCACGCTACCGCCATAGAAGCTCTCCGAGTAGAACTGCGCCAACAGAAAGCAGAGACAAAGCGGGTGGAGCGACTCGGTGCTAAAAATCTCCGGACTTTACAGACGGAGCATGCACAGCAGATTGCCGCTCGAGACTCGGCGCACAGTAATGAGATGTTGGTTCTCATGAGCGACACCATTCAGCGACTAGATTGGGCAAACGAGGCGATCCCTTTGGGTCATACGATGAGGATAACGGCGACGTGGGATGTTGTGGAGTTGCAGAGACGGAGGGAGCAGATGGAGAGCGGCATGTAGCTGAAGAGTGTGATGGAGAAGTGAGAGAGGTGAGTATAGATCGGTGCGGAAAGAGGACAACCAGAGAGGCAACGGCGATGTGGTTCGCCGGGTAGATCGGAAAAATTGGTGGCATGGGCAAACCTGGACTGCCACTGATGCGCGAGACTGCATAGGTTGTGTATGATAGGATGCGATAACAACGAGATCCACGACAGAGAGAGATGAATGTGATAGTAATGGAAAGCAATCGCCCCTTTGTCTTTTCGATTGAGCTGCGTGGGTCATCCAGTGCCGTGTTCCTCATGTTAGTTATGACATGTATACAAACTGATGATGAGCGTGACGAAGTCTGCGCTCGATCCCTGTTCTGCACTACAGAATCGTGTGTCCGTCACCTGACTACCCTGGTTCCAAGTGAAGAGCTCAACCCGCCAAACCAACAGCTAAGCATTCTGCTCTGGACAGCATTCGTGCACGAATCGAAGCGAGCAAGGACGGAAGTACGTAGTAATGGGTTCGCAGAGAAAGGGCGGCGATGCTTCTCTTGTTGTCCTGAGGAATGCGAAGCAAGTACCATCGCATTCACTTCATCATCATTGCTGTACCTTAATGAGGCTGCATGCATTTGGAATCTTGCATTCTGCTTGTATCTGCAGCCATTGATCCGTCATTCGTCCCTCTCATACGAGAGTGGCACGACTTGTAAAGCAAAGTCGTGAAGAGCCAGTACCGTACGCCGCATCATCTCCTCTTGTCTTTGGGTATCGTTCATCGTCTTTATCGCGGTAATCATTGTGTCATCCTTGGTATCACGTGCTACTCTCAGACCTGCTCAATCCTCGTCCTCATCGCTCGTAGCTTCGTGATTCTTCGCCTTATGCTTGAATTTTTCCAGCTTACTGCTGGTCTTCCTCGGCATCTCTTCTTCTTCCTTTTCCTCATGCTCCTCGTCCTGACTCCCTTCCTCACTCTCTTCCTCTTCCTCTCTCTCCTCCTCGGCACCTCCCACGCCCAACTTCCTCAGCTTCCCGCCCCTCCTCTCAACCTCCCTCACCAACGCCGGCAAAACCCCCATAACAGCATCAAACTGCTCCAACGTCATCGAAATCCCCTTCTTACCAGGCAACATCTCACCATCCTTCTCATAAAATTCCCTGATTCCCACCATCATGTTGCCCTTGAACTCGGTCAGTTGCACACGACGCTTACTCGCAATAGACCAAAAGACACCGCCGTCTTTGTCTTTCTCCATTTTGGGAGGGGTAGCAGGTCCGTCGCCGCGGACAGAATTCTTCTTCTGGTTCGAAGATTTTGACGAGGACGCGGAGGCTGCATTGTATTTGCTCTTCTTGCTCTTCGGCTCGGCATCCTTCACAAACCCGCCATCGCTGTCGTACGTCTCGTGTGCAGCCGCACGTTTAGGCATTTTGGGCAACGTTGGCGTGCGCTTGCGCTTTCGAGGAGTCTGTGTCGCGGTACCGCCTTTGCGCTTCTTGGTGGATGTCGTAGAAAGAGTCTTTTCGAGTTGGCGTGTGAAAGCTTTGGAGAGCTTCTTCGGTGGGTTGTGCTGGTTCTTCAGGGAAGTGGTGCGCTTGGTAGGGGTTTTGCGAGTGGTGGCGACGGTATCGAAATAGGAGTGGTAGATGCTGCTCATTGACGGGACATGGGGAGTCTGAAGTGAGAGATGGCCGAGGCAGCAGTGACCGGGGTGGAAGTGGAGTGGATGGAGGTGGAAGGGACGCGTCGGTCGGACATGACGTGTTGCATTTGCAGCGCATCTCGCGCTAGACACGCGCTATTGAGAATGGTCACGATTTCTATCCCTCCCAAGACTGCATTACGATTACATGTATCCTGTTCCCATGCATGCCGTCACACTTTTATTGCGTCTTTCCCGTCAATGCACCCCCGTTTTCAAGCTGTTCGTCGTTTCCAGGCCTTCCACATTCAATCAGCTCAATAACAGTAATAACTCCTGAACTTGTCATTGTATCGGCCAGCCTGGGGACTGACACCTAAATTCGACAGCCCAGGCTTCTTGATATTTGCTACGAACTCTCCGCTCAGGTCGCAATTCTCTTTCCTATTGTGTTGCTTCTGCGTCAGCATAACCACCCCCACGTGACCAACTTCTATGCCTGGGACAAGACTTACTCAAAAAGTGTGCACCCACTGACTTCCGAATCAGGCCCCACACTACTGATCTTCGCAGCAAAAGTCTCGTTGAAGTTTACTGCGCACAAGTCATCAGTCGAGCGCGAAACCGCAACTGTCACGGCAGCTGATGTTGATAGTCATCAGCTGCAGTCCATTTCTCACGTACTGCACAATCCCGGCCCATTCCTCAGATCCTTACAAGTCCCCGTCCAATCCGCATCCGTGCAGACATATAATCCCACGACCGTAGGCGCGAGGATTTTGGTGATCTTCCTCCGCTCGAGACCGAGGCGTGCTGTGATGTCTGTGAGGGAGAAAGCCGGGAAGGCGAGCGTTGTTGTTGTGTGCAGGAGAAGGACGGCTATCGCAACAGGGAGGCCGAATATGGAACGCATGGTTGTCTTGGTCGAGAATGGAGCTCTACACTTCTGTTCATGCAATTATGTGTAATGCTGAGACTTGTCTGAACGTGATGTAAGATGCGAAGAGCAGACGTGAAACGGGCGCTGCGGACATGTAAAGGTGTTCTTGTGGATTGCATACACGGACGGCAAAGCGCAGCAGCAGCGGCGGTGAAGAGAGGTGCTGCAGCATTTGATTGCTTTGCGCACATTCCTTGCGTGTCTCCAGTACCACAGACCGCCGCGACAAACTTTCAACGTTACCCTTGTGTAATCTCAGACACGTCGCGAAAGAGGAAGTCACAACATGTCGCACTTGTGCCTGCGTCGACTGACACAATTTCATCATGCGGCTGCTCACAGCTGTCAGGACGTTCAACTCGGCTTTGTGCACCGCTTCTACGTGCTTCGTGCTTCACAAGCGAATGGATGTAGCCATCCGCTTCAAGACGAGCAAGAAAGGAAGTCGCAAGGAAGGGAAGTCAATTATAAATGTGTTGGTTGGAGTGTGCGTGAGAAGCAAGGCTTGTTAAATTGACAGATTCTCGTGCAGTCTACAAGGTCAAACCGCCATCGAGAATGATGTTCTGTCCCGTCATGCTCTGATTCAACGCGAGAGCGCGCACTTGTTGAGCCACGTCCTGTCAAACTCATCAGTAACACTTCTTTGGTCATGTGCTGCCAACTTGCCTCAACAGTCGCCAATCGCTTCAATCTCGTATTGTTCCGTGAAGCCTCACGCTTCTCCTCTGGAAACTTCATGCCCCACTCCGTCAACAGCAACCCGGGGCTCACACTGTTGACGCGGATCTTAGGCGAACAGATGACCGCCAGCGATTTGGACAGATGGATTGAAGCAGCTTTGGTGACAGCATACGGCAAAGAACTGCCACTGGGTTTGACGCCCGCAATACTCGCGGTCGTTACAAAGGCGCCTTCGGTCTTCTCGAGGTGCTCCTTGGCAGCATGCATCAACCACAAATGCGATTTGACATTGTAGAGAAAACAGCGATCCCAGTCTTCATCGATCATTCCCTCTTCAAGATTGGCGAAATTGGTGATTCGAGTCCAGCCCGCGTTGGAAACTACCAGATCGAGGCGTCCAAATTTGGCCACGGTTTGTTGCACGAGATTTTGGATCGCTGAGCGATCGCCGACATCTGCTTGCAAGGCCTCGAAACGAGGGGATTCCTTTGACGACGAGCTGCCTGCTGTGCTGGGGATGGCTTGGAGCTCGTCGAGGAGAGTTTGCGCGCGGGATTGGTTGTTGGCATAGTTGATGGCCTGTGTGGAGCAGATCAAACCGTGAGTGTGGAAGTCGTCGAGGCAGAGTGCGCTGCGTACATACAACACGAAAGTCTGGGGCCAGCACGCGAGCAATCTGGGCACCCAGACCGGCTGTCCCTGCTGTGATCAAGGCGACTTTTTGAGCGGACATGATGAGCACGAGGAGGAAATGACGAGATGGAGTGAAGATGTAAGACCACAGGGCGACGTACTTCTGCCTGGTAGCATCTGGCGATACCTCTACTCCAGCAATGGCGGATCCGAGTCCTCCACGGCGAGGAACAGCCCCGCGATCGGAAGCGCCCCGTTCGCGGAGCAGTGTCCAGTGTCCGTCGCATGGAGTCTAGGGGGGTCCGGCAGCGGTCACGGCGCCGCAGACATGTATTCTGCACCGCGGCATACGGTCTGACGGTAAAACGTGTCTGCCGACGACGAAGAACGAGTGAGCGGTGTGCGACGGGAGATGCAGCGAAGGGGGAAAGTACATGTATGTATCAGCGTCGAAGAGGTCGTTGGAGCATGACGTCGTCGGGCCTGAGGCAACACCGATGCGGCGCGACTTTCATGTGCGCATAGCTAGGTACGTCGTCGCACGTAACGTGTTCGTGTGTGGAGTCTGCAAGGCGACAATTTCGGGTCCCTATCACAATACAATATACCAACTACTTCCTCTTCCAACCGACTGCCGCCGCCGCCGATCCTCTTGCAGCTGCTCCCGATCGGTCGCCACTTCCACCCGCTGCCAGCAAAGACAGACACCCGCAAACCCATCCACCATGTTCAATCGCGACGCCCTCTTCGGAGGCAGGAAAGAAGCACCGCCCGGGCAGCGACAACCCGTTCGGCAACCCCTTCCCGGCGGGCCTTCATACGACCGAGAAAAGCAGCCCGAGCACGGCGGCGCACGTAGAATGCAGCTCCAACCCGTCTCCTCGCCCCGCGAGTTGATCTTCTCCAACCTGTGTGCTGTGTCGCCGCAGGACATCGGTCCCTCAAGAGACGGCGGGGATGTGCACATTCTGATCAATGGACAATACGTGCTCTCTGCGCGGCCGCATCCACAGATCCAGCGCGGCCAGATCGGCTTGAACGACTTTCAGCGAACGTGGATGCAGGTGGCTCTCACAGACATTGTCGAAGTCGAGCCATACGACCCCTTTCGTCAGGGCGCACAGAGCTATTTGGGGAACATGGACATCGAAATCGGTTTCGCCGGCACGAGACCTCAACAGGCGCCACCCTTTGACCAAGACGAGCTGGCAGATGCCGTGGTCAAGGTCTTCCGCAACCAGATCTTCGCTCCCGGTCAGAGTTTCGGCCTGGACTTCAGAGGGGGGCCGAAACTGCGCCTGACTATCAAGACGGTGGAATTGGTCGATTTGGCTTCATTGAAAAGCTCGGGACAACAGCAGCAGCAGACACATCCCCACGCCCGAGGCATCCTGACGCCGGAGACCCAAATCAATTTCTACAAAGACGCCAAGTCGCCGCTACAACTCAAGGGGTCGACTCGGCGACCCGCTGCGAATTCAGTCATTCGACCGGATTTCAAATTCGAAGACATGGGGATCGGTGGTCTGGACAAGGAATTTAGCGACATCTTCCGACGAGCATTCGCCTCACGCATATTTCCCCCTGGACTAGCAGAGAAATTGGGGATTCAGCACGTCCGCGGAATCCTTTTATACGGCCCTCCTGGTACCGGCAAGACGCTCATCGCTCGTCAGATTGGCAAGATGCTCAATGCTCGTGAACCCAAGGTGATCAATGGGCCGGAAGTGTTGAACAAGTACGTTGGTCAGTCCGAAGAGAATATTCGCAAGCTTTTCGCAGATGCAGAAAAGGAGCAGAAGGAAAAAGGCGACGAGTCGGGGCTGCACATTATCATCTTTGACGAGTTGGATGCGGTGTGCAAACAGCGTGGTTCTGGAGCCGGTGGAGGTACTGGCGTAGGCGACAGTGTGGTGAACCAGCTGCTTTCCAAATTGGACGGCGTGGAGCAACTGAACAACATCCTCCTCATCGGTATGACGAATCGTAAGGACATGATTGACGAGGCACTTCTTCGCTCCGGACGCTTGGAAGTACACATGGAGATCAGCTTGCCCGACGAGCCAGGAAGAAAGCAGATCCTGAAAATTCACACAGAGAAGATGCGATCGAATGGCAAGCTGGGCAGTGATGTGGACTTGGCCGAGTTGGCACGTCAGACGAGGAATTTCTCAGGAGCTGAGATTAGTGGACTTGTGAAATCTGGTAAGTCTTCTTTCCCCGCTTCACGGCACTGGTGTGTTTTCGGGATAATTGTCTCTTGTGGCTCTGCGTCCCGACGAATGGCGGGAGCACAGCACTGAATTACACATCGCCGGCGCATACATACAAGAATCCACAAAAGTTCTGAACTGACCTTCCACAGCCAGCTCATTCGCTCTGCAGCGACACATCAAAGGAGGTACCGTCGCTGCCCTGTCGGATGATGTCAATGACATGCAACTCCAAATGGCCGATTTCCTCGGAGCTCTCGAAGAAGTAAAACCTCTATTTGGAGTGAGCGAGGAAGTGTTGGAAGACTGTGTCGAAGGCGGGATGATTCACTATGGCCCTCAAGTCGATAAGATCCTGAAAAATGGCCGGGACTTCGTGGAGCAAGTCAGGACCGGCACAACTCGACTACTATCCGTCCTCCTCCATGGGCCCCGCGGGAGTGGAAAAACCGCACTCGCGGCCCAAATCGCTCTGAACTCGCAATTTCCCTTCATTAAGCTGGTACGAGCCGTGGACATGGTGGGGATGAACGAAATTCAGAAAATTCAACACCTCAGCAAAATTTTCACAGACGCATACAAGAGTCCCCTCAATGTCCTCGTCCTCGACAACATCGAACTCATGGTCGACTGGGTACCTGTAGGCCCGCGCTTCAGTTCGGCTGTGCTCGCAGCCCTCAAGGGCCTCATGGACAACAAACCTCCCAAGAATCGGCCCTTACTCATCATTGCCACAACCTCAGAGCGAACGGTCATGCAGCAATTACAACTCTACTTTAAGGCACAAATTGCGGTGCCTGCCCTCCAAACCCAACAAGAACTGGCACATGTCATGCAGGAATCTGGACAGTTCTCGCAGCAAGACGTGCAAACAGCGATTGGTGAGATCGAGCAGAACGTCGGTGGACAAAAGAGAATTGGAGTGGGTATCCAGCAGATCATTTTGGCGATCCAAACCGCCGTGCAGGACCGCGAGGATCGTGTCGGGAGGTTCGTTGATTTGATGTGTGAGTATATAAACGATGCTGCGGCGGGAGTAGCGTGAGATAGGTCAGACGTAGAAGGAAAGAAACCCACTCCCAGGACCATTGTAGATGAGCGGTGGGCCGAATTGGTTCGATTGTAGAATCGACAACAGATGTTACTCTGCATACTGCTATTTCGTGCTCTCCTCCCTGCTCTGTTCTTTTCAACCAATGCCCTCCTTTCTCCCTTGGGATCCCTCCAGCCTTCGCCTTCCAATTCTGATTTCGAAGAATCCGGTTTGGAGGATGAATGGCGGGGTGACGAGTCATTGTCGCGATATAGATGTGACGCGCAGGAATGCAAGAAAGTGTTGGGGTGTTTGAAATGGGCAGCGGCGATATCATCTCAGTGGCACGACAGGTACTGCTCCTGGGTCGAATCTAGCACTACTACGCATCGAGTGCCTCAACCTTGTTCAATGTGAAGCTGAGGTGAGCGGATTGGCGCTCTTTGCTATCTGCTCAGCACATCTGAATGCAAGTCGTGCACGATCGGTCTGGCTTGTGGTCGCCTCTTTCTATACAGTACCAGAAAATAGAACGCTGCTCCGGATACTGCTCCAGCAAGATGTGAAGCATAGCACACAGTCTTTCCATCGAACTCCTTCTTCGAGCGACCTAGAAGCCCCACAACGTCACTGGCGAATGTGATGAGCGGTAGTATGCCGGTCAAGCAGCTCACTCTGTACGAAGCCCCCGAATGCATGCGTATTCGCTCTCGGGGAGCACCCAACGCTGAAACGGCGGCAAACCCGCACACAATGCCGCTGAAGCCACAACCGCGCCTGAAGCTCCTTGTAAGCGATGACTCCTGCATTCGGACATGCAACAGAAAGCCGGCGCTTGATCCCAAGCCAGAGACAATGCTCAAGCCAACCATCTCCTTCCAATCCATGCCTGGCACACGAGTGCAGAGTAATCCAAACCAGAGGAAGAATGCCGTATTGCTGCAGTAATGAGCCACATCCATATGGACGAAGTTGCTGGTGAGAAGAGTCCACCACCGACCCGTCTCGATGCTGTCGGCAGAGATCATCGTGTTTCTCATAACACTCGCGGTTCTGAATTTCCATTTGACGGTCGTGCAGCTCCGGAGAATGGTTTGCGATAGTGTGCTGGAAACGTGGGATGCCCATCGAGCCCAGGTGGCGGGATATCCGTTCTGTGCCTCGAGGAGTGCGAGAGCATATTGGCTGCGGAAGTATATGAAAGCTGGGATGTTGGAGGCTGCAATAGCACCGAGTGCTGCTAGGGCTGAATTATTGCACTCGCCATACCGCGATGACAAGCTTTGTGCGGTGAGTCGAAAGTCGCGTGGTCATCAACGTCAGTACCATCGACGTGTGAAGTCAGGTTGCATGAAAAGACAGAGCGAAGTGCGGTAGGGCCCTTGACCACGGATAAATGGTTGTAGCAGTCTCCCACGAGGCGGCATTGCCATGGCACGAAAATGTCCATGGCGGATATTCCTCTCTTCCAGCCTCAGAGTCCATATAGGACTGGAAGAGAGGAATGTCATCTGTCAAAGCAGATCCGCGTTGCCGCCAATGCAGTTGCACAAAAAGTCAGGACGTGATATGCTGTGGCATGAGAAGTGGAACATTTAATTAGCCTATGCTCCCCAGTGCGGCCCGCCACAATTCCCGCTGCATCACGTGCAGTGCGGCAATTGTGAAGCTACTCTGCCGCTTCCTTGGTCTTTGCTGACCCTTTGCCTGGCGGACCGTCACACCGCCGAATACGACTGTACCCTACTTCGTGAAACCTCAGATACGCGGTGAAAAGTACCAAGGCATTTGAGGGGCCACATGCACACATAAACGATACAGGGCTCTCCAGTCGGCGTCCATCTCGGCTAACAACGCACGCCATCGTGCGACTCTTCCGCCGCGACCTGCGACCTGCAATTCGAGTCGTCTCGCCCCCGCTCCCACTGCCCCCGAACTGGCTGTGAAAGTGCACCGAAGATCTAGCACCATGCAAAGGGGATTGCTCTCGTTGCCTTGACCTTGCTGAGCTCTACTGCTTGCGACGTCCAAAACACATGAACCCTACTGCGCTTATTTCCGGGTATGCCGCCGCCTGAGACTTAGTGCTGACTTTTGCTGCCCATTCTCGACCTTCAAATTGTTCTCGCCAAAACAAAAAAAAACGATCTAGAACGACCTCAGCTGTTTCCCAACACGAGTAATGTGATCCCTGTGACGATCAGGGCAGATCGAAGAGTCTTCGGGCTTTCGACTCTGATTCATAGGGCACAGTCCGGACATTCTTAGTGGATGTTTCTCGCCAATGCGTAAGTTCCGATATTCGAATCGATCGTGCTAAAGACTAGTCTTCCTCAAATGCCGACTGCAAACCGGCAAGACCCATGCGCAAGTCTGCCACAAAGATTACATATTCCAGCTTGCGAGAAGCGACTCTGCCGTGTGTGGCAAACTTGGAACCTCAGTCTTTGCTTCACGCCTGTCCAGAATGGAGAACGGCGAGCGACAGCTTTCCAAGCCATCAGTACATTCCACCAAATGATAGCGTACGGTCTAGATGAGGAGACCGATCCTTGGCTTCGACCACATGGCTTGGTAAGGCCATGCCTCCGGGCAAGGAAGACGGAAGAATCGGCTCTGTTCTGTCTTCACTCGTTCAAAATCGATACATCCACGGCCATGCCTCCGGGCAAGGAAGATGGAAGAATCGGCTCTGTTCTGTCTTCACTCGTTCAAAATCGCTACATCCAGGCTGGCAATGGCCTTTGGCTACTCTGGTGCGACTGCAGTAAAGGACATAAGGAGAGCAGATCAAGGCGTTAACCTAGCAACTGCGACTTGGTCATTGAGCTGCATTGTGACCGTGAATAGCACTCTGCCTCGATAGATATATGAACTTTAAATACCAGGCCGTGTCGCGCAGCGTGATACAAGACACGGTCTAGAAACGAGCCCTGGAATGATGAGATTCCCTCTTTTAAACACTTAGAATGTCTAAGGAGAAGGGTTAACTGGCCAGGGAAGAAAGTCTGGAGCTGGAAACCATGGGTTTCTGAATCAACAGGTCCTCCAACACGGTGGAAGCTTCTGAAAACGAAGCCGACATAGTCCCTTTGGCTCGTTTGAAAGGACACTGCTTACAATGTCTCAGACTGTGATGACAGGAGAGCAATACAAGGAGTGTGCCATATTTGAACCTGTAACACAGTGCACGGATCAAATGACCAAAGGCCTCAAACCGAGAGTGAAGTGAACACGCGATCTTTGGCTATAAGAGGCACGACAGAACCACTATTGCAATGCGTCCATCACCCCCCAACACTCATTACATCCAGTGCCTGTTGAAACTGTTCCAACATATCTGATATCCAGCCAGACCGCAACTACCTTCACCACAAGCTTCTCAACCCGAAATGCAACTTTCAACCGCTTTCCTTGCCGGCCTCTTGGCCGCTGCCGCTGGCGCAGCTCCAGCTCCGCTTGTGGACGCGTCTATCGAGGCACGACAGAATTCCCAAGATTTCTGCGGTGCCTCTCCATTCTACGACCGCTACGACGAGCGCACGAAGCTTGGCTGGAAGCTTCCGACAGTTTCCGACTGCCAGAAGCTTGCCAAAAAGGTCGCCGGGGGAGGCAACAAATGGGAGGTCACCAGGTCTCCAAAGAACATCGCTTCATCTGGAACCTGTACATTCCGCGTCTCTCTGGGCTCCGCAAGTGACGAGAAGGTCTACATTGGCAATAAGGATGTCGCCGATATCATCCTCACTTCCATTTCGCAGCACGCTCACGGCAGATATGTGTCGACCCAGGGATACAGGAAGGCCAAGCTTGATCATCAGAACCTCATGCAATGTGGTAATAGTGGACTTGAGACTAGCCGTGAGGCCTCCGTCAACTGGGACATCCTCAATTTCAAATAGTTCAGCTGATAGATTCTTTTGACTTCTTGTACATCAGTGTTTGAACAAGAATGATGGGGGGAAGTGGCCGGACGATATGGAATCATGAGTCATTGTGTAGTTAGCAGATGCAATAGTACCCTTCTCCTCCCGGTTTCATTCTCGCGTATGCTGTAAGCAGAGGTTCCTTTGATCTGTGCGAAAACAGAATCCTGAACCGAGGTAGCGTCGCCACGTGCGCGGCTGCCTCCGCCAAAAAGCATCCATCCCATCCCTTTACTATTGACCTCAGACGCAGAAGCACCTGATGAAGCACAAGGGAAAACCTCCACGGAAGACTAGGTGGACCTTGAAGTGTGATTGGACGAAATTGAACGGCACGTTGTGGTGTTCCAGAGCCCGAATCGATGCAAGACGCGATAGTAGTCTAGAACGGTAGCACGCACTTGGCAAGCAAGATTCCATGGCTGACGCCTCTACTTGGCGAATGAGGTCAAAAGGAAAGCGAGTCTCTGGCATCTCGCCGCACCACTTGCTTTGTGCTGTGTCATTACAACAGATCCATCGCACGAAACGAGCGTCGAAATGCAGATCAAGGTGAGATTCAGGAGAGGGCAGTGTCCAAAGACGTTCTGCTCACACTCAGCATATAGGCACTTCTAGCTCTCGGCTTCCTCTCTAGCAACACAACAGCACAAGGACCCACGTAGTATGCGGTTTTCTATCTTTCAACTGGAGGGCTATTGGACACCTACGATCTAACACCATCGGATAGCACCCTCCAACTCTTCGACGAGAAGCGCTGCGGGGAGTACGTCTATCAGCTCGGCGTGCCAGCTTCCAATCGACAATGTGTTGAGCTTCGAAGGAGTGACTCGTTCACCTACACCAGTGGCACTCGGGGACCAGGAAGTCGTTGCAGACTCATCGCTTACAGAGGCGATGATTGTAAAGGGAGATCTCTTGTTTTGGAGCCCAGAGGGGTCTCCGGCTCCAGGCATGGACAGTGTATCAGCGGATATGAGAGTGTGAGGATGGTATGCACGTGAAGAGCACGCTGCGGGCAGAGAGAGAACTTTCGAGTTTCCAACGTTAGTCCCGCCACCTTATCGACCAATTTCCCTTCGCAAATGAAGGCTCCACGACCATTCCCGCCATGACAGCTTCGGCTTTGCGGATCTCTGTCGCGGACTGAGTTCCAGCTCCCTCATCCTCCTCATCGCCATTTTTCTTCGATTTTGGTCTTCCCTTGACAAGCCTGTTCTGAGACACTCCACTTCCCTCCCTCCGTGGCACCTCGAACCCAAACACCACGCCCCGTCTTGCCGCTCTCCTCACCATCTCCCTCTCCTCCGCCCTCTTAGCACCCTGTCTTCTCTTCTCTAAATCCTCAGCCGACTCCTCGATCTTCTCCTGTCGCCCCCTCTCGCCCCCAACACTAAAGTTCACCAAAGACTGATCCTGCGGCGGTCGGATCCGTACGCCTCCATCAATCGATGACTGCACTGAGCCATCTGTATCGTAGTGTACGGACGATTCAACCCTCTCGTGACTAATGTCTGGTTCGAAATTCCCATCACTCTCACTCCCATCCTCGTCACCGCTACTATTCTCCATATCGACACTCTTCCAATTCCCTTTCTCCTCCACGCCCCTCGCCTTCCGGTTCCGCCTCCGTCCAAAGGTCTTCTCCGGATCGAACCTGCTTCCAAAAACGATTTCTTCAATCTCATCGCACGTCACGATCACCCTCGGATCCCCTTTCACAGCTTTCGTCTTCGCAGCTGTCTTCTCAATCCCAGAGTCCGGCTCACTGTTCAGTAGCGACACAATCGTTTTTTCGATTTTCCGATCCAGCGGCCCCGGTTTTTTCCCACGACAGCGGCTTGAACAGTACCTGATTTCATTGTTGCCGGATGTAGAGGAAGCTTGTTGTTTCTTGATTGTTTTCTTGGAGTCTGCAAGAATATGAGGTCAGAAAATTGCGAACGTGTTCAATGAGCTCAAGTGGCGGGAATGTACTCATAACTCGACCACACGTATGACAATAAGGAGTATCTGCGTTGGCGAGGTATAGTGGTGCGGGTACTTTGGAATTGGCGCTCGGCCGCGACCAAGAGTCCATCCATGACATCGTGGAAAGTGTGAAGGACCGCGATGCTCGTCGGTGGCAGGACGCAGCCGGGATTTGGGAATGGAGGGTAGCGAGACACCTGATCAAAGCTGCGTAGAGTGGCCTGGTCATGTGAAGTTGCTGAGAGAAGGAGTGGGCATAGCACGCGGAGTGCATTGGACGCGTCGAATACATCAGATATGACGTACGTGCGTTGTAGTGCACCAACCTAAGAATAGATCAAGGGACCTCAGCTCCCAAATGGGCTTCTAATACAGTGGTATAATAGCATGTGCAATATGTTCTGTCCTGGACGTGATAGATGGTACTCTATCATGCCTAAGGATGAGCCTTGACATACTCCTTCGCCCACGAGTTGAAATTATCTACTGGCGCATCGCCCTCCACCAATTTCCACAAGTCCTGAATCTTCTTCACTGTCTCTGCTTTCAACGGTCCTGCATTCAAGATCTCGAACGTCTTCTCCAACTGGCTTGGTCGGCTCGCACCGATGATGACTGCGTCGCCCTTCTTTGGATCCAGCTCAGAATGGAATGCTACCCAACGATATGCCCACGTCACGCTTGTTTCTCCCACCTCCTCCGCCAGCTTCCGCCACTGCTTTAATCCTTCTACGACGGAGGGTTTGTTGTACAGTGCGCTGTACATCTGTCCGCCGGGTGTAGACAAGTCGAAGCGGCCGCCCTCGCTGTTGCTTGCGACTTTCTCCGGGTCCTTAGCGAAGAATCCTCCTGCAAGGGGAGAATACGCGTAGAACGAGAAACCGAGCTCGCGGAGAAGCGGAAATAGGTCTTTCTCGATGGATCGTGCAAAGGCATTGTAGTGGCCTTGGTAGACGCTCGGGACAACACCACCGGTGGACTTGGCGTATGCGTGAATTCTGCGCACATCTTCTGCCAAGAAGTTGGATAAACCAAATAGCTCGAATTTGCCCTGCCTGTGGAGCTCTTGAATTGTGTCGACAGTTTCCTCAATTGGCGTGTTGTCGGCCGGAGCGTGGAGATAATAGACATTGACTTTGTCGGCCTTGAGGAGCGACAGAGATTGATCGGTGCCGGCGATAAGTGAGTCTCGATCCAGTGCCCGTTGCATGAAAGAGGGCGACTTGGTGTCGATCGTAAAAGACTTGGACGCTTCAATCTCTCCTAGACGCTTCTCGCTGTCGACGTAGACCCGAGCAGTGTCAATATGGTTGACATGGTTTCTCTTCAGGAGCTCGAGAATGGACTGCAGTTCTTGTGCTGTATTGTCACCAATCTGGTGAGATCCGAAAACGTAGGTCGGAGCAGACATTTATGTAGCTGTTGCTTTCTGACTGAGCTGAGAAGGCCGCTGTGAGTTTCTGATTGTAATGCTGGCGACATTCCACAAAGATAATATAGTGGTGTAGCCATAGACTAGCAACGGTACGTGCATACCGCGCAAGAAAAAACGTTTAGAAATTGATGCATCCGGACAGAATACGAACCGTTAGATGCTCTATGCTCACCAATCGCCAAGGACTCTCGCTGGAGTTAATGCTCTTGCACCGGGACAGAACCTATCTTCTGCTTCACTGCTTGGTCATAAAGCCCACGTGATGGCCCTATAGGTGAATCAGAATAAGATCCCGGGCCCTCCACGGCTTGGCGCCGCGAGAACAGAACAGCGGTGCGTGATGGTAGGCCATCTAATTGGGGGCCGATGTGGTCTTCGAAGCGCCTAGTCGCAGAAGTTGAGGTCGTGTCGGAGCACTTGGAGAAAGGCCAGAAGTTCTTCACTTTCCAGGCTGCGAAAGCATTACCGCCATTACTACAACTTGCTGACAATTTTTTATGGGGTGGCCGTTGTATCTCAATCATCAACATCATAGACTTTCGACAGCATGAAGCAAGGCTCCCCCGATCGCCTTGAAAACAGAATAGTAGGACCTGATGATGGGTAATCTAATTGGGGACAGACGGAATCCTCGAAGCCAACGGATCCAAGATCCAAGGGCGGTGGTAGCTCGCCAAAGGAGAACAGCACGCTATCATCCCTCGAATTGCGAAAGCACTCTTTGGCTAATCGGAACTCACTGACAGAGTTGTACGCCGGGCGCCGTTTTGCACTTAATAATGTCGCGGTGTTTCGACACCATGAAGCAAGGATGCATTTTTCCGACATCCGGTCTCCATCTCGTATTACCTCGTACAATTATCCGGTTGTCGAGGTCGTATTTCTACCTCGTATCATCTCGTTTGAATCTTTGTTCTATACACATCATGCTTACACTCCGCATCGTCTCGTATGAGTTTGTCGGTCTCACGACGAACGGTCCCATGCGGATGCTGAATCTGGTTTTCTACAGAACACTGCCTTCCTGTCCGGCACGTGCTCAACGGTAGCAAGGACTGGGGGACTGTGAATGTAGCCGCAAAACATCATGTTGCTCAAAATAAAACCCCAGAAGTCACAGTTACCATCGAAACTTTGCGACTGTGTGCCTGGTCATTGTGGTCTTTTCAGTACGCAACTGCAACTAACTTGTGTCAATGACACAAATGGACGCTAAACAGCGAGAGCACCAAAGTTCTCTGCGAGACTTCAGTGCTCATTCGTTCCGCTTCAAGGGCTGGTCGTTGTCACAGTGCCGGCTAGGAAACAATCGAAGCCCTATTGCGGTTCTGGTCTTACGCGGAGTTAGAGGAGATAAACGGCCGTGCACACCTAGTGCATGCCTTCTGGTCCAAACTCTCCAGAGCGTATCATGTCTCAGCCTACTCTGTTGAACAGTTGAAAAATGCTAAGATCTTTTTCTTGGCCTTGCACAATTTTGTGATTAGTAGAAAGGCATTCCTGCTGATAACGGAGTAAAGCAATGCGAGGTTTACGAATGCATTGCTAGCGCGACACTCGCAGGATAGTTAGTACATAGAAGTAGCACCGCAGGAGGATATGGTGCCGCGCTGTATCCTTTGGCTTTATATTAATCGCCAAAGAATTTGAATAAGTTCATATCACCACCGAATGGCTCCTCTCATGGCTGGTCTGGACGTCTCCGAGATTCGCTGGAATAAGTTCAAACCCTCATACATGTGGAACAGGGTCTACTGCTTCCGACGTACAAAATTTGTCGTGTATCAGGCCTGCACCATGTCACTCGCAGCATGCTCCGGGACTTCGAACGCTGCTGCTTCAAGCTATCGGGACCGACGCAACGACATACTCGAACAGAACCCAGATATCAGCGTGGACGTGGACGACATGACTGCGGTACGTCTGGTGGTGACAGTCATAGGGGCGTGTTCGGGTTCATATTTGGCCTTGCGATCCTTTTCGATTTGTTCTGGCCGGAGCGGAAAGAATCTAAGCTCGTGTCACTCCCTTGGAAATGGAGTGGTGTACTCGGTACTCTAGCTCAGTTTGCGGCAGCGATTGCCGCGACAGCTATTGTCGCTACACGGGAGGTTGATATTCAGGGACAAGATCAGAGAAGGGCGGAGGAGCTCCTTGCGGCGTGGCCGTCTTCGGAATATAGACAGAACGGGGTCGCCGTTGCGACTGTTGCCATAACGTGGCTCAGTCTAGTGCTTATCGCCGCAAGGTCTGTCAGATTAATCATGGTAATGTTCCTGTTGCTAATGCTCATATCAGTACGGCTGTCATGTGGAAAAGCTACGCCATTTGCGAAAAGTTTGGGCCCTTTGCTAATTGCAGAAGAGACAGGACCCAACCTGTGATCGACATGTCAAGTGACGAATCGCGCGAAGCTGAAGAAGGTCGGCATCCTCCAAATCGTGGCCGCACCAGCACATGAGGGACAATACGATCACTGCGCCTACCAAAGTCACAAGTCGAAGGCGTGCTAAGAGTCTGTTATGCTTCTGTGAGCAGCACGTGAGGATATCCTTGCTTGCACATTCTCTTGCCAATCAGCAGACGGAAAGTCCCCTCCCTCTGAGTCGTTACACGATACCGAAATTGTCCAATGGGGAAACGAAATGCCACAGCTTGCTCGCTCAAAGTCATGCCAAACGCCGAAAATGCTGTCAGCCTGTCTCTGCTGTTCCATCCGCTTCCCAGATCTGCAGCGGTCCTCCCGTCCATCTGCGCACTCTCCCACTCCGGCAGAACGATCAGCTTCATCTTCCACCCTCAAAGCCGGGCCCACAAACAAACCTCACCACCCTCCCCATCCTCGGGCCCGCGGATCCCTCATCCTCGAAGGTGCCCGTGAAGCGGAAGTCCCACTCTCTCGTCGCCCACCGATAATGGTACGCATCCCATCTCGTCCGTGTATCATATGGTTGCAAAACCAGCATGTCTTTCCAGGAGCCAGCAAATTTCGCAGTCCGCGCTTTGGGGGCCATGGCGATGCAGACGGTCGGGGGGTCAAAGGGCTTGAGTTTCCGTGTCAGAGCAGGATAGCAGGAGAGCGAACAGGAGGTGTCGAGTTCGAGGAAGCGGATGTGGGAGTGTGTGCCGCGGGAAATGACGCTTTGGAGGAGGGGATTGAGGATTGGAGGTGGAGAGGAAGATGAGGGGAAAGATGATGGAGCGTGGGATGAGTCGTGAAGATCTGTGGATGCCGTTGCGGAGAAGAAGTTGCTGCTGCCGCCACCGCTCTTGCTAGAAGAAGAAGACCTGTGGTTCAGGCTAGGAGTAGGATCAAACCAGAGCTTCTGTCTCAGCTTCGGCGAAGCGATGATGGTTAAATGAAACATGTGAGAGGTAGCTTGACTGAGAAGGAGAGTCTTCATATCCAGTTCCAAGAGGATGAGCTCGAGGAGTTCAGTCGTGTTGAAGACGAGTCTGACTGGATTGTATGGTTGGAGATAAGCTGCTGCGGCGGCGGCAGCGGCATCTTGCAGTTCGCTACCGTAGAAGCGCATACGTCTGTCGAGGTCGGTGGAAAACATGATTGAGCTGAGGAGGAGGATTTGTGTGCTGTCGATGCCGCGCGACCTTATATGGGCAGATCGTGCTTAGTGCGAATCGCAGGTGGAAGCACTTCGGCAACGAACGAAGGTCGAGGATGATGATGATGATGATGATGATGATGATCAAGGGGAGGAGTGGGAGATAGTGCTACTTCAGCAAGTGGTGAGAAGTGAATGGTGACACATCATCCACGCTCTCGATCGTCATTCCATCCGATCATGTGCGGTGGTGCAAGTGTGCTGCAGTCGTTGCGATGCGGTGTCTGGCCAGCCACAATGGAAACTTTTCCCTGTTCGAGCCTTGGAGGCTCTGTGTGCCTGAGACGAAAGGTGAGGGGTCGCCAATCAGATGCGAGCGTGAGATCAGCTCTCAGGTGACGGCGACGCAAACTTTGACAATCGACAGCGAATGCTCTCTTATCGAACGCACCGGAGATTGGTAAGTCCAGAGAGCGACTTGGCTCCGGTATAAAGTAGAGAGCGAAACTGCGGAAATATAGAGGGTGGAGAATGGAATGTCCAAGGAACGCAAGCATTGCACACTATTCAATTGAAAAGTGCGAGCGGTGACGAATCAGCGTCTGATATTGTCCTGGGCCATATTACATACAGTACGATACATACATGGTGGCAGCGTTCGCAGTTCTGTGTCCTGTCCTTTGCCAACCAAGTCGTGACCGGCTCTCGCGCACAATCGACCTCCCGCGATCCACTCCAGCGACGACGCAAATTGGGAGTCGCAATGCGATGAGAGTATTCAGGCCTCCGGTCAATAGCCATCTTGCTCCTTTCTACCATCGCCAGGAACCGCTCCAGTGCTTGCACCAGCGGCGGCGTCTCGTTGCGCGGCTTCATCACCTCTGAGCTTCGCAAAGTATGCCTTGATATCCTCAGCGCCAACAGCCTGTCCACTCTCTGCAAATGGCTGAAGGAATGCCTTCACTTTGTCGCGGACATGGTTGTACGCCATCACACCTTCGATGGCCTTGACGCGATCCATTGATGACAGGGCTGCCTCCCCACGATCGAGTAGAGAACCAGAGTTCACACTGCGGCCGCCGACAGAAGCATTCTCGTTGTGATCGGATTCTGAAACTGGCGGCTCGTACGCCTCCTCCTCTTCGAGCAACTGAGGATGCTGAGAAAGGCGCGGGAAGCACTCGGCGCATTTGCAGAGGTGATCTCGGAAGTCCTCCTTGAGGAAGAGTGATATGGGAGTCGAAGTCGCAGGAGATAAGGAGGCGTGTTTGGCAGTGGACGGGCCATTGGCGGCGGGCTTCACTTCGCTACTCGTCCCTGGCGCTCCGTGGTCCTGCCCTTCGTCAGTCGACTTGAGCTTCTTATTGCTCCCTTGCGAGTCTTCTGCATCATCGTCGGCTTTTCTCTTGCGGTCGTCGGGTAGTGAGGAGGCCGAGCGTCGTGTGATGTCGCCACGACCATTTGCCATCAACGAAGCATTTGCGGGAAGTCCAGGCAAGAAGCCAGCAGTGCCCGCATACTGCTTGATCCACGGATACGCGCTCACGCATTTGTAGCAAATGAAGTGGTCGAAGTCGTCCTCGGCTGGAAAGCCTGGTGGTAATGGAGGTTCATCTGGTTGTGCTGCAGTCGCCCCGTTATCTGCAGCCTCTTCTACAATTTCTTCGCCCTCTTCCTTCACCGCCGCAAGACCACCGCTGGTCTCTGGTGTCGCCTCGACGCGCGGCTCATGCTTCATCCTGGGCAAGCCCATGAGGCATTCCGGATGCCACCAGTCTTCGCCACATCCCCCGTCTTGCACGTGCCCCAGCCCCAGACATTGGAACATGGTGCCCTTTTCCTGCTCGGGGTCATAGTCTTCGCTGCAGCCACAGAATTTGCCCTCGAAGTTCTGGTCGTACTTGTTGCCCTCTCTGGCTTTCTCCCCCGTCACGCCGCCCTTTTGGCCCGTCTCGGCGTTCGTGCGCAGGGTGCAGGGAGTGCCAGACGTCTCGTACCTCGTCGTGCCGCAGTCGCAGACGAAGTCTCGCTTGGTGAACAGCTCGACCAGGTTGTGCTCGCCATGGCAACTGATGCTGCAGCTGTAGCACACTCCGGCGGGAGCGAACTGCTGATGCGGCGACGCAGGCGGGGGCGTGCAGGTCAAGCAGGCGTAGATGGATTGTCGCAGTGGGCCGAGGG
>ANSM01000246.1:0-15863 GCA_000347735.1 Cercospora canescens BHU | reverse complement strand
CAGCGCAGCATGCGGTGGAGGCTATTCGTTCACGGGAAGTGGACGCAGCACCTGAGGGTGCCGCGCGCGCTCTCACTGGCCTGACTGAGCAGCAAGCGGCGAGGGTGCGACCGCTCAGACTTTCTCCAACAGGATCAATGCGATCGTCAGAGAATGAGAGTATATCGCCCTCTACAACACTTCGCAGATGTAAAACAGGATCGACCGAAACCTCGCCCTTGACGCGAATCAACCAAGGTAGAATGAAATCGCGTGCACTGCGCCCCAAAAACGTGTCGACTTCGCCCGCGAAAACGTCTCGCAAAGTCTACCATCCTCGTTTGATCGCCTCCACAGACGACTCCATCTCAAGGACGCCTCCACGCCTACATCATCCGCCCTCAGCTGACTCCATGGTCCGAGATTTTGCCTACACTGGCCCAAAAGTTTTACGTCGACACTCCACCCATTCGTTAGAGCGTGCGAGATATGGCGCGGCGGCAAGCTACTACGGCGACCACGGCGAATCCGTAGCCACACAGCCAGGAATCCGACCTAGCATCTGGGCGACCAATGCGGAGACGCCACTGCCTCCATCTCCTCCCGCCATGTGGTGCTGTGGCAGATCAGGAAAACATCAAAGAGTTCACCGAGCTCATGCTATGCACAATAGCGGCAGGGTAGGGTCGAAGGTTCCGAACAGACCACTACGAAGGGCTCAACCAGGCTTGCACAATGGCTTGCGGTCGGCAGATCCGCTACTTGCTGCTGATAACCAGACTAATACACCTGCTGCTGCCAACCTGTCTCCAGCGACTGGCGGCGCAAGTAGGACTGTTCCCGCAGAGACGTTCAAGCCGGCACGCGTTCCAACTACAAGCAGTGATGCTGAGGCAGTGTGAGTCCCATATCATTTCCGTCAGTCCGCTTCTACTGATCCACGCGCAGCGATCTTAGCTTGAAGCATCCTCGACTGAATCACATCAGCGTCAAGGAAGGTGAGGAGTATTATCTCAGGAGACACCACAGGCCTGAGCCGATTGCAAGAGAGTGGAGCCTGACCCGCAAACGCCTTACATCTTTCATCGCTTGTCTCAATACCATATTCGTGGGGTTGATAGCTGGAATATATGTATGCACCATGCTCAATGTCGTATTGCGCGGGAACTGACCACACACAGGCTGGAGAAGTACCTCGAATACAGTACCAGCTTGACGATGAATCACATTGGGTCATTTTTGGCAATATGCTGTAAGTTTTTATGATGTATAACGACCACTTCCCCCGTACTGACGAGGATAGGCTGTTTACAGGATTGGCTCTAAGCACTCTCATCGCTTGGCCGTTGCCATTACTTCATGGCCGCCGTCCTTACATACTCGTGGCTTTTGGCATCATGCTACCACTTCAAATTCCGCAGGCGATGGTCGTGCAGCGTGCTCATGGATCAGGCTTGCTATACAAGATCGGCCTCCTCTTACCTCGTGGCCTCACTGGGCTGGCGCTCGGCTTTGCCAATGTCAACTTTCTGCCCACGCTCTGGGACCTATAGGGAGCGTCCCTCATGTCTGAACGACCACACCAAGAAGTCGTTGCGCCTGATGATGTTCGAAGACAAGGTAGTGGCATTGGTGCCTGGCTGGGTCTCTGGACATTTTGTTTCGGAAGCTCACTGTCAATTGGATTTTTCGCTGGCGCGTGCATAATTTCGAAACTCAATCCCAGCTGGGGATTCTGGATCAGCATCATGCTTCTGTCATTCTTCCTACTTGTCAACATGATTGCCCCGGAAACCAGAAAAGCCGAACATCGGAGATCGTTGTTCCAGTTCTTTGAAGACAAAGAAGCTCGGCGAGTCAAACACAGAATCGCACGGGGTGAGGTCAAGTTGCACATCTCGAATGATGGTCCTAAGTACTGGTTCGAGGAAGTCTGGGCTGGCATCGTCCTCACAAAGCGCATGATTCTTCAGCCTGGATTCTTCGTGCTCATGTTGTACCTCGGTTGGATTCAAGCTCAACTCACACTTGTGATCTTGGTAAGTGACCCTTATGCGCTGCAAGCAGATCCAAATCTGACTATTGACAGCTACTTGGCGCCCTGCTCTCGCGAGACTACCAATGGCCTTCGCATTGGGTGGGAATAGCAGCCCTGTCTGTTCCAATCGGGGCAGCTCTGGCTATACCTCTCACAAATGCATCTACATTCAGTCGCGCCCGCGTGAGGCCGCCAAGAACAGACAGCATGACGTTTCAGGAGCCGCGAGTGACTTGGACCTCACATCTCCTGCGCAGAACCATCTTCACGCTCCTTCTTCCTTTTGCGGGACTAGGATTTTGCCTCTCCAGCCCTGGTCCACCTCTCCACTGGAGCGCTGCTGTGATCTTCGCCGGCCTGGTCGGCTTTCTCGCAGACCTAGGCACAGCAGAATGCGTGGGTCTCATCATGGAGAGTTTCGATACGTGTGATTTGCAACCGGGCGTCAACACTCGGCATCGGGTACAGTCCATGTCCGCCAAAACTCGTCGACGCCGAACCAATTACTCCTCTTTCCCTCGCGTCTGTGCCGGATGGTTCGCAGCACAATCTTTTGGCTTCTTCCTGGCGGCAGGTGCCACTGTTGCAGCAGGCAGAGTCACAGACGACTTCGGCGCTCAGACATCAATATCCATCGTAGCGGCAATTTTGCTTGGCGTCACGGTTCTGTTATTGATCGTTCTATGGCGATGGAACGATGTGCAAGTTATTCCGAGTCTCACTGCAGGCACAGCCCGCGGGAGCAAAGAATTTGGCGATCTGAGTCAGGCGGACCCGGAATGGAAACCTGTGGTGATTAGACATCCTTCGGGCAAAATGAGAAGGATGAATTTGTTGGAGATGGGGGCTTGGTCCAGATGGACGGAGATTCGAAAATTGAATAGATTGGTTAGAGAGTAAGACGGAAGAGAGTGAAGATTAGAGAATGAGATTGAGTGGAGTGAGCTATTTATTGCTCCTTCATGAGCCTGTAGAAAGATGGGAGATTGGAAGTGCTTCTTCCGCCAATTGGCAAATATGGTCGTGACATGGTAGTGCACTCGCATGACAATGTACCTGGATGCCATGCGCTCCTTCAAAAAGAACGACCTGAGCCTAATAACGCTGATTATTTCGCAGCAGATACGCTCTGCACTTAGTCATCATCTCTCCAGTCCATCGGGCAATCGAACTTGACTCCGGGCCAGACCTTGGCCAGGTTCTCGTTCACCCATTTGGCCGTTTGTGGTCGGTGGCTCATATTGAACATGACTTTCGTGAGACCGCACCCGTCCTTCTGGCAACGGAAATTGTCCAATTCAGAGTTCTTGCGCTGAAGCGCATCGAGTTTGCCGCAGAGTTCGTCGCTATGCGGGACTCCAATCTTGATGCGCCAGTAGTCAGACCATCCCCGACCCGAGGGCTTGCAGGTCTGGGTATTCGCTGGAGTGGGCTTGAGGCATTCGCGTTTGGCGAGGTGCGCACCGACGTCGAGGTCCGTCGGACAGGAAAACTGGATCTCGGGCCAAACGGTGCCGAGTTTCTCGTTCACCCATTTCGCGTTTTTCTCGCTGTAATCCATGCTGAATCGGACTTTGGTCAGGCCGCAGCCGTCTTTTTGGCAGCGGAAGTTGTCGATTCCTAGATTCTGGCGTTGGATGGCGTCGAGTTTGCCGCACAGCTCGTTATTGTGTGGAACTCCGATTTTGATCCGCCAGTAGTTGCCCCAGCCCCAGGGGTCGGGCTTGCAGGATGAAGCTTTTAATGCTGTCGGTTCTTTGCATTCGCGTCTGTTGAGAGAGAGGGCGGAGCTGATTTGGACGGCGCTCGCACCAAGCAGGAATGTGGTGAAGATGGAGTTTAGGTGCATGATAGTCTGTTGATGTGTCAGTAGATGTGTAGTGGTTGTTTATTTTTCAGGGATTGGGCGTCTTGCTTGCAGAGTCGTAAAGTTCTGTGTTTGATAGAAGGGAGAAACACAGTTCCCGGGTGCCTCTTATAAGCTCGGCGAATGCCAGTGATTGGATGCTCGTGATACTTTCGAGTGACGCTTCCATCCATTGTCCTGGTCGCAGCATGTCACTGTCCGGGCACAATGAAAGACGCGTGACTAGGACATGAGACAAAGAAGCGAGACATTGACTCTTGACCCATTGACAGGCGACAAAGACCGTAGACCAAAGAAAGACGCAAAGGCAAGAGACTACCCCACTGCAATGTGACGCTGCAGGCTTATTTGCTCTTCGCTGCCTTGTCATTCGCCAATGCCATTGCTTGATCGATGCCACTGAATATTCGCAGAATCCTCTGGGCCCCTGCGGGGAGGACGAAGATCCACTCGACCCAGCGTGTATAGAATGGCAAACTGATTTCTCCACTTTCACCGGCATCGATCTTCTGGACGATCTCCTTGGCGAGTTCGACGGGTTCCACCACAGGTCCGAGAAAATTTGAGGGCGTGTCAAGTTCAGCAAAGAGCCGTGTAGCAAGCTGTCCAGGCGTGACCAGTATCATCCGTATATCCTGCCCGCCTTCGGGTGCACCTGACGAGGTCAACTCAGCGCGGAGGGAGTCGTGCATAGCAATCAACCCAGCTTTGGAAGCACAGTAGTCAGACAAATGGCTACCACCCAACTTGCCAAGAACAGAAGCCACTGTCACAATTGTGCCGCCGACTTCAGATCCCAGCATGCCTGGCAAGAAAGTGCGTATGGTGTTGAAGTGTGAGATCAGGTTGACATTCATCGTCAGCTGCACGTCTCGGGCTGTCAGATCCCATGTCTTCTTCTTAGAGACGATGCCTGCATTGTTGATCAAGATTGTGGGCGTTCCAAGCTTGCGAAAGATGAGCAGAAACCAATAGATCAACAGGATGGCAACTTACATCCTCCTGAATAACCTCACCAATCTTAGCAACAGCATCCGCGTCACCTATGTCGCATTCGTAGTAGTGCACATCACCAAGATCCTCAATTTCCTTGTCTGGTTCCGCAATGTCGAGGATGGCAACACTCGCGCCCCTCATTCCATACGTCTGGGCAATGATCTTGCCAAGACCATTTGCACCTCCAGTAATGACGACCACTTCATGGTCCCAGTCGACGGTTCGTGGTATACCGTATGCGACGCGCTTATTGATGACAGACAGCATCCAGAAGAGGGTGACGAGTCCTGCATAGGCACATGCCATGAGGAACTCGATGCTTTCGTACGGAGCCTGGAGTGATCGAAGACATAGTGGAACGAGCCAGGCGACAAACGGATGGAAGATGCTGTTGCTCAACACGCGGGCGAAGAGATCGATTGTGATATTGTGGTACCACTTTCTGCTTTGTCCACTCGTGACGTGGTTGGACATCGCGTGCGAGTTTGTTTCGACTTGATCCATATGAGTTGCAGCAAGAGTGAAGTTGAAGAGACAGAGTTGCCTTTCAAGCGCTCGGCGAAAGCTCGGCCCAGATGCTGTTTACCAAAATTAGCTAGGCGACCATTCACTTGACTGCACTTCTTTGCCAAACGCTCGTCGGTTCACTGGTCGGTGTCTTGCTCCCGCCACAGTCATACATATCAACATTCTCGCTCAGCTGTGTAAGTACTTTCCGCCTTGGACAACTCCGCGCTCACTCTGTCTCTCTGCTACCGGAGCTATGTCCGTCGATCTATTAGGCAGACCTGCTCATGCACCTTTCACCTTCTTCTCGGTGCTCGAAAATCTGCACCCAGACGAACGCACCTACTATCATAGTATCACAGCTTCCCCTCCATATCGATCTGACGGCGCCATCTCTCCGCTGAAGAGCTTCGATGGCAAGATTACCAGGCAGACAAGCCTGCTCTCCCCGCACAGATCCCCTCGAGGAAACCAGGTGAAGTTCTGAAGTTATCTATACGAAGTCCAGCATCAGGAAGCGCCAAATATCGTGGACCTGTCATCACATTCAAGGTAGGGACGAATAGCGCAGATACCTTCATGATTCATGAGAAAGTCGTCGCCGCACAGTCCGAGTTCGTGCGTCTCGCACTGCAACGAGAATGGAAAGAATCCTCGAGCCGCGTGATCCACTTACCCGACGACGAACCCAAGATTTTCGAGATCTACCAAGCGTGGGTCTACGATCGGAAAATCTGCACAGACCGCTGGATCGGCTTCGGCGGAAGTGAGGAGGAGCCCCGGCGGTTGATGGACGCCTGGGTACTCGGCGACAAGTTCCTCGACACGGACTTCAAAGACGCAGTCATGGATGCGCTCGTCAGCAGACTCCGAGTTTCGGACTCTGTCGCGGGCTTTCGGAAGTTGACGAGCTTCATCTACACAAAGACACCTGATGGCTCGGCGCCTCGACGATTGTCAACAGACATCTTCACGCATCAAGGGATTCCCAGTTGGCTGGATGAATTGAACAGCGAGTCGGAAGAAGCCTATGTTGTAGACTTTCTGAAAGATCTCAGCAAGAAGCAGTTTACGCATCGCAGTCCCTTGGGCATGCTGTTGCCTGCGTACAGGAAGTTCGACATAGGCTGCGCATACCACGATCACGAAGAGGGGAAATGTTTCAGGGTAAAGTAGCTCGATTGATTTCCTGTCTTGCAACATCCGTTCCGCACTTGCTGACTACTTCAGGGGTTTTGGTGAAGAGTTTCTACTTTCAATCCAGCAGCGGTGCATCACAGCCGTGTCGCAAGCTGGGCCGCAAGTTTGTGCAAAGCAGCGACAGCAAGCAGCAGAAGGCTTCTGCATCCCAACACAGTCCTCCACGCATTACCATACAACATTCAACAAAAGGCAGAACTCGCAAAGTGTCCGACCCTCAACAATTTTGGTGCACAATGCCGCCACCACCGCTGTTACAGAATCGACGCAAATTGCATCGGGGGTGAAAAGAATCAGCATGAACTTACAGTAGTGGACCTCTGCACGGGCAAAGATCAAGGGGTAGTTTGACAGCATCAATGAAGCTGCCCAACTTGTGGCAGGTCCAACACAACAGTCCTAGCAATTTCTGCGGTTCATTGATTGAGACGGGCGCCCAGACCGAGAGCAGCAGCTCGCGAGGCAATGCTGCTGGCCGACGCCTCTTCATCCTCTTCACCCTCTTCATCACTGGGCTCGATTACTTTGGCGACAGTCTTCTTGGTCGGCTTTCGTGGAAGAGGATGCGAAGCCGATGAGTGAGCTGCTCTATTGGCGCCGATTCCGGTCATCTCATCACTGCCGGCTTTAACGATGGTTCTCTTGTTGGCGCGCGCTCCAACGTTCGAAGCAGCTCTCTTGCGTGGATTTGGAGCTGCCATCAGAGCTGGCGGTGGAGGGACAGTGGCTGCTCCAGTCGGCGGGTAAGGGAGGACAGCAGGTTGGGTAGCCGAAATATCTTCGAACTCATCATCCTCGTCTTGGTCGCTTTCTCCCTCCTCTTCGTTTTCCATCTCATCCGTCAAAAGCATCTTGCAGCCTTTGAGGCGATTTGGTTCTGCTTCACCGAGGGCGATGGCGTTGTGAAGCTTGTCCCAGCTTTCCTGGTCCATGACTACAAAGCCGTCTTTGACTAATGCGTAATTGAGATCGCTTTGACCGACTTTGCAACTCGGATGCTCGTCCCATTCGTGGCCCACGCCGTGTGGGCATTCCTTTCTGCCATCTGTCGGCTTGTGATGGCTGCGAACATCTTGGGGATGTGCAAAGCCACGGCCTGTAACCATTGTTAGCATTTCACGATTACAAGATAGTACCGTGCTGGACGGTGGGAGTAGAGACTTACCACATGGGCCATGGATGTATGGCCTTGAGGTGCGACTCATGATTGCGCGACGAGTTGGGTAAACGGGACCCACATGTTGCACTTCCGTCGAGTAGAGATGACCAAGCTGATTCCTCTTCTTGCCAAAGGATTTGATCGTTCCCGAGGTTCTTGGCTTCTTTGGAGGAGCTCTTCTGCGAGCGCGGACCTTTTGATCGTTGCGCGTAGATGCGACGGGGCTCCCGGCGCGCGCATTGGTGGATCTAGCATAAACGGAAGGTTTCGGGCTCGCCGGTGGTGTGGAACGTACGAAAGCTGCCTCGCTTGGCTCCTCTCCGTTCGTGTCATTATCATCCTCACACGTCTTTGGAAAGAGTTCAGAAGCTTTGAAAGCATTGAGAGGGCGCTTCTTGCGCTTGACTGGTTGTGCTTTGCCTGGCGCATCGACCTTCTTTTCTCCTGCCATAGCGTCGCTGCCAATTTCGCGGTTCAGCCTCGCGTTCAGAGGAGCCAGCGCAGCCTCATCCCAATTGGGAGGAAGACACTCCATGAATATCGGCAACAACTCTGGCACATTAGCGCGGTGGAGCAGCTTGTATGTGGCACTGTAGAACTCCTGTTCATTGAGAAAGCCGGTTTTGTACAAGTTGGCGTCTTTCAAGAATTGCTCCAGGATAGCTGGATTCTCGGACTCCAAGCGAATGTGAAGAGCATTGAGAAAGTTGGAAGCATGTTTCGCCGACGTGAGCTTGCCATCGCCGCTCTTTTTGGTATGGTGTGCATTCTCAAGGTGGTCCAAGTCGAGGACATCTTCATAGCTGAAGAGCAACGCGTGATCAGAGGTCGGATAGGTTGGAATATCGGCACGCTGGGGGTCTTGAGCCATAGAGCCGCTGTCGTCTTCCACGTTCGACAGTGGAGTCTGCACACTGGCATGAGTAGCCTCGGCGATCGACTCCTCAACTTCGGCCGTCACGGTTCCCTCTGCATTGGATTCCAGGTCGTGAGCTTTATTTTCGTGGACGGAGGTGTCTGTCGATGGACCTGGAAGAATTTCTGATCGCTCCGATTCGAAGATGGCAGATGGCTCGGACTTGTGTGTGCATTTCTTATGCTTGGCCCTGCAATCAGCACAACGCTGACGGGTCGGAGCTGTCGCCTTCTTGCTCTTGGATTTTGCTTTCCTCCTGCTCTGCTTTGAAGTCTGTGGTGGAATATACGCATCTTCATCAGAATTTTGCGTGAGCACATCGGACTCCGCGTCTCTTCCGCTTCGACCTGACAGCAGATCCTCATCATCCGCGTGGTAGTCGGTTAGGCCCTGGGGCGAATGAACCGATGTATTCGTTTCAGTTGCCTGTGGCAGTACATGTTCCGACCGGCGGCTTGACGGCGCGCTCAAGTTGCCTGGGCCACTAGTGGAAGGAGCTGTGAGAATCCTTGGATCAATATTGTGGCTATCAGCAGCGTATGAGCTTGCCGATGTGAGGCAAGGTGGAGAGAGCTGCTCTGGCTGGATGGGATGATAAACACTGGCGCTACCGAAATTGGGAGCAATGCCCTCGTTTGGCGAATTGAGCTGATGGCGCTGGTGATGCACCATCGACTGAGCATGGGAAAGATGCGGAAATACATATTGACCACGCGATGCGGGGCGACCGCCATTCAAATCATAAGGCACAGGTTCGTAATTGGCATCACTCTGTTCCAAAGACCGCTGGTCTTCGATGTGCGGCTCGAAAACTTGCCGGCTCTGTCCGTAAGCGAAGTGTTGCGAAGCGGAATAGTATCCAGCGGATTCGAAACGAGGGGCATGGAAGACCCCTTGAGAGCGCAAGATGTCGGATGCACTAGCGGTAGGGGCGTTCACTGCAAGCGGATTGGCGACGAAACCGTGACGAGAAGGAAGTGCATGGATACCGCTGTGCAGATCGTGAGAAGCGTATGATAGGAGTGCGGGTGGGATCCCCCCATGCGCCTGTGACTCGGAGGTAGCTAGGTCGCGTAAAAGGTAGGGTGGCAAGTCTTGACGTGGGTGGACAGGCGGTGCTGGCAAGCCGGGTCCGCTCACCAGAAAGTTGCCATCCCGCATCCCCTGCGGAAGGCCATGTCGATGATACAGGTTTGTCGCGGCCGCGTATGAGGTGTCGGGAGCCGGAGGTCCGGTGCGGTGCTGTTCCAAGGTCGGCTGATAGCCCGGGATGATGCGTGGTGTCGAGTCCGCCATGTTGACAGTGCTATGTGGCCGTGATAGGTGAGGGCGATCTGGTAGTTGGTCCACGGTGTGGCCGCCAACAACATTACCGTCGCTGAGAGGGGGTCAGTGTATGTTAGAGTCAGCGAACATACCAGACATACCGGTCGTAGTCGAGAACCACCGGAGCCATGTTCGCCGTGGCTGGTTGTGAAGAGCAGAAAAGCACCAAAACACGAGAAATTACCAGTGCGAAAATGAAACGACCGCGACGGTGCGGCGCGGTGGAAGCTTGCACGCGCTTCAGCAACAAACAGCGCGGTGTATGCAGCTTGGCGTTGGCCGTTTGATACGCGAGCGGGAGGCTGCTGGGGCCTTCACTTCCCTTCACTTCCCTTCACTTCTTGTTTCACAGCGGAGATCTGGTGCTGCTTCCATCAAGGAATGTGGTCCTGCCTTTACCGTGGTCGTATAGGTAAACCACTTCACTTACACTTCTTCTTGTGCGCCAGCCGGGATCGCCCGCTTCGAACAAGAGGAGATCCGCCTTGTCTCCTGGATTGAGAGCAAGACTGGGGTTTGTTCTCTCATTTCCAACAAATCCTATTGCCGCTTTCGCTCTCGTGCTGACACACTCGTACAGAATCTCGGTATCTGTTTTTGTGCCTGCTTGGTAGATACCAACGCCTTGACACGCTAAGCTTAAAGGGTCGCAAGTTCCCTGCGGGGTGAAAGCATTGCCAATGTTGTTGACACCGATGCAAGCATTGAGATCATAGTCCTTGATCAGTCGAGGTATATCGAGGGTTCCTCGGATTTCTGGATGCTTGCCGGTACGCATCATGAACAGATCGCTGGAGGGCAGCCCTACAAAAGAGATTGGAAGCTGTTCATCCTTAATCGTCTGCGCAAGCTTCTTCCATTCGACTGCATCGAAAAGCGTCAGGCGAGTGCAATGCCCGAGTACAATGGTTGCGTTGCTCGTGTGGTCTTTCCAGCACTTCTCCTTCAAGGTCCGCACCACGAACCAGACGAGAGGTTCGATTTCCTGATCCAAATTGTAGTCAAGATGGAAGTCAAGGTGGACGTTGTGCTCGATACTCAATTCTACCATCCATTCCACATTGCACTCCATTCGTTTCCTATCACTTTCGACGTAAGGCGTGCTCCCGATTACAGTAACGCCCGGCCTCGCGACTGCTTGGCGCATGAGGTCGCGGATCACGGCGCCCTCCTCGTCGTCCGCCGATGGTGAGAACAGGGGCAGCTGCGCAAATGCACAAATTTGTATGTTGCAGACGGCTTCATTGGCAGCTCGTTCGCGCAGCTGAATGCCAGCCTCCAAGCATTTGAGTTGTACACCGGCATCGACTTCGACGAAGGCTCGCATGTGAGTGACATCAGCGGCCAAACTCTCGTCCACAAGTCTTTGGCCTCGCTCCAGAAGATCATTGTTCTCGAACTGAGCCTTTGCTTTGCCAGTAAGTTCCATGGCTTCTTGAAAATCTCCCTTCTCCACTTGAAGGCTCGCATACTTGGGATGGGACAGCAGATATGCCTTGTCGATATGTATGTGTGGATGGCAGAGAGAAGGAGCCAGCAAGGCGCCTTTCGCATCAACAGAGTTGGCTTGGGGAGTCGTTTCTTGATGGGCCACAATCTCGCCAATGCATCCATCTGCAAATGTGACGTCCCATCTAGTGCTTCCCTCGGCTTTAGGCAATGAGACGTTGCTCAATATGTCAATAGCAGACGGTTGCTCGCCAGTGATCCTTTGGGTGCTTCCAACCTGAATTTTGGCCATCCCAGCATCGATGTCGATGCCATGTTGGCTTAGGAACTCGCCAGCCATGATGTCCCGGGCGTGCTACGCCGACCGCCTGCGATACAGATAAGTTCAGAGGCTGATAAGATAGATGGAATAGATAGGACAAGACGGGGATCAATAGTGGATATCTCTACTCATCATCGACCACTCCGCTGAGCTTGCTTCTTGCAGCGCTAGCTACCCAAGCGGTGTATCTGTACGACTTGGAGTACCGCAATGCATGAGACAGTGACAAGGTCATCTACTATGACAGACCATGCTGTCCTCCCGGCAAGCTGGAAGGAGCGAGGGTAGAGTGAAGAGTCGTGTGAGAACGGAGGTGGCCTCGGTGCCCCTCCGCTCGGACCCATCCTGTCTCGCCTCCCCCAGCAAGTCACGTCTCCTGCTGCATTGCATCTCCCACGCGTCAAGCTCGCCGACACTCGACACTTTTCCATCATCACCGTTGCTCGTCCATCGACACGAGCGTTCCCGCGATCATCGAGGCTGAAAGCCAGCTCGTCTTGGCAGATCGGCGAAAATGCAGGCCAACTACCGGTATAATCGCAGTCCGCAGCAGGCGAGACGAGGGCCTGGTAAGCAAACTCTACATTTTCACTCCCTCGCGCAACCGTTTGCCGCAGTGCGCTCGTGCTGCGCGCAAGGGACATTGAGACAGTCATGGATCAGGCGCGCGCGCATCGTCGCAAGATTAGCTTCGCTGACCTCGAGCGCACCTGGCGCAATGCAGGCCCAATGGTCGCACCACCACAAGCACACCCGCAGCAGCAGCAAATGACCCCAGCGCAACTCCAGCAGCAACACCTCGAAGCGATCCGTCGCCAGGACTTCGCGCGACGCCAGGCGAGGAAACCGACCGACCGCGAGATACCCGACGAAGTCAACGAGGCCGTGGTGGGAGACGGTGTGGAGCGCTACAAGAAGTTGCGCGATGCCGAGAAGAGGCTGGACGCCATCATGATGCGCAAGCGATTGGACATTAGCGACAACCTGCAGAGACGATGGACGCGCCGGGAAGGCACCATGCGCATCTGGATCTCCAATACAGCCGAAGGTCAGCCGTGGCAGGTGCTGGAGGAGGGCAACGCAAACGAAGACGGCATGTTCGAGTTGGGGGAGAATCAGGCGACCTTCAAAGTCAAGATCGAGGGCCGACTGAAGGAAGACCCAAACGAGGACGAGGCAGACAAGCCACCCGCTGGACACCGACCTAGGCTGAGCACCTTCTTCAAGGCCATCACGATAGACTTCGATCGCAACCCGAACTTGCAGCCAGATGGGTACAGTCAGATTGAATGGCGCAAGAAGCAGATGCCTCCGGGGCAGCCGCTTGATCCTACCGATCCCGAGAACAACTTTGATCAAATCGAGTTCACGCGTAAAGCTGATGAGAACATCAATATCACCATCAATTTGACGCGTGACGAGAAGAGCGAGCGCTACAAGCTGAGTCCGGAGCTCGCTGAGATCTTGGATACAGACGAAGAAGACCGCGCTGGTGCTGTGCAAGGCATCTGGGAATACTGTCGTGCTATGGGGTTGCAAGAAGACGATGACAAGAGGAAGATCATCTGCGATGCGGCATTGCAGAAGGTGAGATTCGCCTTATTTGATATTGCGTACACACACTGACAGGGTCCAGATCTTCAAGCAGGAAACTGTGTACTTTCCCTACGTGCCCGATCTTCTGCTGCACCACATGCAACCACTCCCGCCGATCCAGCTCAAGTACACCATCCGAGTAGACAAGCCATATATCACGGGCACAAAGGATCCCAACTCACCTTCCGCCTTCCTGCAGGACGAGGATGGCGAGCCTAAGCCCAATGTGAAACCCTGCCAGCCGACTGTCTACGACATTCGAGTGCCACTACCGAACCCACTGGGACATCAGCTTACGCGATTTCACACTTCAAAGACGCACCTCAACGACCTTCAGAGTATTGTGAAGATTGACGATGATCTAGCACTTCTGGTGCAGAAGATCCATCAGACCAATGCTAAACGCAAGTTCTACAACAACTTAGCCAAGGATCCAACATCATTTGTCAAGCGATGGATTAGCAGTCAGCAACGCGATCTGGAGGTCATCCTTGCCGAAGCCACGCGCGGCGGAGGCGAGGATGCGACCAACGAAGAGTTCCGCCGCGGTGGCAAAGATGGTGTCTGGGGCTCTGAACTGGCACGAGAGAGCGTTGGTCTGTGGCTCGCTCGCAACCAAAAGGCATCGTAGTGTGATGCTGCAGGTTTCCTTAACACAACATCCGTAATTGGGGCAGCTTCATTCGGGCATGCCACTAACGATCCGGCCACCCACTCCGTGCAAGGCATGCACACGTCAGTCGCGCCCGCAGGACTGGCAACATCAAGTCCAATAGCATCGAATTATCTTGCATCGACAGACACACCGGTACATGCGGATAGGTTTCGCCACTATATGCCTGCAGAGAAACGACTTCGATACTCACCCTCGCCGTCATACCATTTGCCCGCGACGTATCAGAAACAGGCTGAAGTGTCTGTGAAGGGCAACAATTCATCTACCGAAACGAATCGACCCTCCACACCGCAAGTGTCAAACCACCTCGAGAACAATGGCACACCGGATCAATTCTTGACTCCGATACTGCCTCGATTAAATATAGCAACAATGACGTTCAGCTATCTAACGCCAACGCAGAAAAAGCATTCACCGAACGACGAAGCTTCCGCGACACAGCAGCAGAGCTAGCTGCGCTGCACCACGTGTAGAACAGGAAAGTGGTCGTCCGAGTTCAGCACTGATAGTGACGGGAAAAGATTCTTGACATGCAAACGGTGTTGTGACTCGTCCAAAGTTCGCTCCGCCCGACGTCGTGCCCACAGACGGGAAACCCGAAATATGGAAACAACGACCGGAGAGGAGGCAATGACTGGAAAGAAATGACCGTGTGGACGTGCAGTTGGGGGAGGTTTTAGTAGCTTTGATCTGATAATTGTTCTGAACAACGAGATCCGTCATGACCGTCAGTTCATACACTCGTTCCACCCTCTTGTCCATTTTCCAAAGCTCTGAGCGTTTGGAAAACTTTTGAGATACAAGTGACAGAAACTGGTGTTCGCTGCACATATCCTTGGTATCACAGTATCTGGTCCAAACGCCTCTTTCCGTGCCAGCCATGCCTCATCCATCAAATAACTGTAAATGATCACAACAGTCTTCCCTGCCCACTGATTCCCAACCCCTACCCTCCCTATATCCTCTTTCCGATTCTTCATACATTTCATCCCTTCTCCTCCACTCCCTTTCGTTGACCCAAATCGAATTTTACGCAGCACCTCCATGTGCAGCCATGTACTGCGCGAACGCCGTCGGACTGCGCGTCTGCATGAACACGGTGCCAGGGCCGGAGAATTTACACACCAGACCTTCACCCGCGCTCATGTTACTGATGATACCGCCGCTCGCGACGCGTTCCATGACGTAGCTGCAATTCCACGCCACGAGGTGCCCATTGTCGATGATGTATTTTTCGCCTTCGCGGAGCTGGAGGTCAGATTGTGTCAGCAATGTTTTCTTTTTTCTGCATGCAATAAGGTTGTATGAGAAGGCGGAGAGGGAAAAAAACTCACATCTTTCCGTATAATGGCGCCCATACTCTCAATCCAACAAATTCCCGTCCCACCCATTTTGTACACGAACAGTCCTTCTCCGGAGAAGAAGGCTTTACTCAGTGCCTGCGAGACATAATCCTTCGTCACACCCTGCGTGCAAGCCAAAAAGGCATCTTTGCCTAACATCCACGTCTCGCCGTTGCCCGTCAATCGAATATTCGTGATATCGCCCAACGCCGCAGGACCCAGGAGGAGTTCTCCAGGGCCGGTGAAAGTCGAATGGGTCATGTGGCCTCGGGCGAGGAGTTTCTTCATGCTGAATTGCACGCTGCCTTTGACGGTGATGGTGGGGGACATGGCGATCATGGCGCCCGGTTTGACTTGGAGGGGACAGCCCATGGCCAGTTGAATCGTGACGATGGTGTTGCTGTCGCGGTGCGAGATGCGGTAGGAGCCGCCGTTGAAGGTGCCGACGTCGTCGACTGTGGCGGCTGCACCTTGGAATTGGCCTGGTGC
>ANSM01000226.1:0-11428 GCA_000347735.1 Cercospora canescens BHU | reverse complement strand
CAGCCATTACGAATGGAACTCCAAAGAACACCGAGTCTCTCCCAAGCCCGCCAGACTCCTCTGAGCGTGCCCGTCGCAAATTCCACCGTGAAAGCGCAGTGGATCTTCTCACCAAGTCTGCAAAGTCTACATTTGGTGGCATCATGAATGGCATCTTCAGCGTGAACTGTTACGACAGTGAGGGCACTCATCGCGGCAACCATCAAGTTGACATCGTTGCCCCGCTGAGAGTCAATGTCGATGTTCACGCGAAGGGCGAGTACGACCCGCTCCAAATGGCTGCGGAAATGGAGGCTTTGGCGAAGCACATGATTCGCAATTTCTAGACCGAGTGACAGCGAGCTCTGTCGGTTCTGCCAACTTACGAAATAGAGGCAGAAGTTGCAGTGGTCTTCTCGTTGTTTCGAGTGGTGGTGGTGGTGATGCGGTTGTTATTGAGCCGTAGAAAAGAAAAGTATGAATCGTTTTTATGGACTGCTGTCTCCAAATGGCACGATTGAGTGTGTGTACCCTACTCATTGTATAATCGGCGCATAAATGGAAGACCTCTGACCGCTCGGCTTTTGTCCAATATTGCACCTGACAGACCCCACACCACATGGCAGCCGCATGTATAGCAGCCACACGTATAGGCAACGTCTCGGCATTAGCGCATCCTTGCCCCACCTTGGTCCTCCTCGGCCAACAACCCGGCCGAATGAGTTCGCCGGCCCCGGGACTTCATGTGTCGCCACTTCACTGCTGATCGCATCTGTTGATCTACTGATTGCGCCAAACTACCCAATATCAACAGCAAGCAATTTGAATTCCAGGAAGAGAAACTCCAGGCCGACCATACAAGAAAACACCTCCCTCCAACACACGATAATGCTACATATCCATTGCACCGGCTCGCCACGAGAAGTAAGTACACTTTACTTCTCTCTTGATGGATGTCGAAATCTTGAAAAAAAAAACTAACTAATTCGTCGTAATTCGTCGGACAGATTGGCCTATCACACGGCACCCAGGCCAAACCTCTCATCCACCGGACCATCGCATTCTACACCTCACAATTCCGCGACTCATCCAAACTCTCATGGCCACAAGTTCGGCTCCTCGCCAAAGACTTCATCCCCAACATCCGGTCCAAATGGCCGCAGTATCTCGAAGAAATGGAAGGCATCGCAGAAGGCGCCGGAGTGCAAGTCGAAGACATCGTGGCGTGCAATGTCCGCACGGAGATCACGTTTGGACTGTGGAGTGACGGGTGCACGGCGTTAGCATGGAAGATCGCTCCAGGACAGACGGGAAATGGGACGAGTTGGTTGGCGCAGAATTGGGATTGGGATCCGAGGCAGGGGGATAATTTGGTCTTGTTGAGTGTTGATGTCCCCGGGAAGGGGGGAAATCGGTGGATTTGGATGGTTACCGAGGCGGGGATTATGGGGAAGATTGGAATCAATTCTAACGGTGTCGGAGTTTGTTTGAATGCGATCAAAGCGCGGGGCATGGATGCGACGAGATTGCCCGTGCATTTGGGGTTGAGGATGGTTTTGGAGAGTGGGTCGAGGGAGGAGGCTGTGAGGGAGTTGGAGAAAGTGGGTATTGCTTCGGCTTGTCATATGTTGATTTCCGATGGGTCGAGTGGGGGAATTGGATTGGAGTGGTCTGCGAAGGGAGTGAAGAAAGTGGAGATGAATGCCAAGGGACAGGTGTTTCACAGTAATCATTTTCTGGAGAAGCACCCAGATGGCGTGGAAGATACAGACTGGTTGGAGGATAGTGGGTTTCGTGTCAGGAGGATCGAAGAGCTGGTGAAGGGGATCGAAGAAAGAAGAGCAGGCAAGGAGCCTAATTGGGATGATGTGAGAGGCGTTTTTAGGGATGAGGAGAATTGGCCGGGGGCGATTTGTAGGACTGCGGAGGGCAGGAGCAAGAGTCAGACATTGTTCAATATCGTGATGGAGTTGAGCGAGCGGAGGGCAAGAATTGTGATTGGGAGGCCGACGGAAGGTGGCGAAGAGATTGAGCTGAATTTTGATGATGGGAAAGATGAAGCGAGCGCAAAGTTGTAATCATAGACAGAATTTCAATGAGTGGGAGCGACGGATATGTCGAAGAACCACGTTCATTTTAGAAACATCGTCAATTCTTTTTGTAGACGAAGGTCTTGCCAAGCAAATATCATGCTCAACAATGGATCGCATACCACACTCTTCCCAGAGCTTCCGAAGGAGCCCGGAAGTCGGTGCTCATGGATCTTCAAAAGCAAGTCTAAGGATGCCTCCATGATCGAGCAGCATATGCAGGAGCCCATTGCTGAGGCCGCTTCTTTCTCCGACGTTCGTCAGGCTGGCGGCATAGCAAAATCTTCCTGCCCTCCTCCCCTGTGTTGTTTCCAGGTCGACGAGGCCAACGCTGTCGCCTCATTTCAGATACTTCACTCCCTCAGTCGCGATGGCATCCGCAAGCCTCGTGTACACTTCCCGCCACTCCTAGCGTTTCTTGCTCACCCTCACCCTCCGTCTCTTCTCTGCACGCAACCACTTTTGGAACTCTTCTCCCCATTTCTCCACTACTTTCTTCACATCCACAGCGGCTGTGCCCGGAGAAAAGAGCTGCAGGCTCGATCGCTGCCACCCTTCTTGACTTTCCCAACCCACATCCACCAATGCATCCAGTTGTGGTGGTCGAAATTTCTCGTCGACCAGATGCGCCGTCTTCTCGAGTACTTCCACAACGATGACGGTGTTGAAGATAATCCTCGAGATCAAGCGTGAATCGTATTCCCGGCCGCACAGAGTCGAGTCCGTGCGAAGCAGCCCGGGAAAGCGAAGCTGGTGGCCTTGAACTCCTCGTATCTTGAGTGAAGCCGCAATATAATTCCACGTATTGAAGACGTCCTTGCTGTCTTTCTCTGCACAGCAGCCATGAATACAGTCAAGCGTGATGTGGGGGACGAGGGTGAGTGATCCCAAGTGATTCTTGACATTCTTTTGACCGACAATGTCGAGCCACTTGAAGGTATTTCGGACTGCCATAGTTTCTTGCGCCGAAGTGTACTCTTCGAAGAAAAAGTCGTCGCCAAAGGGTGTGGATGAAAGGTAAAGGCCGAGTGACTCGTTGCGGATCTGTGTGTTCACGCGGAGAAGACCTGGAAATGGTGCTACGGCGATGGGCACCAAGCCGTCGTAGTCGGTGTGCTCTGCAGCCTCGGCTTTCACGACGATAGTGTAGATTTCATTGCGAATTTCCGACGGGAGGGAAAAGAAGGTGGTCTTGGTTGGCTGTATTTCGAAAGCTTCTGGTGGGAGATAAGTCCGGATGCGGTTGAACGAGGCAAGAGCTGCGCTGTAGTCTCCTTGTGAGGAAGCAAGACATTGGGCAGAAACGGCAAGCGTCATTCCTGTTCGACTTGAGAGGGCGTGGGTGACTTGAAAAGCCTTTGGTGGTAGCTTATTCTGCGCAAATGTTAGTCTTGATCCAGTTTACACGTTGTAGCGACGGTGGTGCATACCCCCCAAATCTCAAATGTCGCCTCAGCTTCCCACAACCGCCAATCCGTGGCGCACAGGGCCATGTGAGCGTACTCGAGAGTCATACCAGTGCGCTTCATCAGAACATTCACATCTTCTTCGGCATCACGAACGTCAATGTACGCTGGCAGTTTCAAACTGCCGGTGGCAGTAGCAACGTAGTGCGCCGCGTAGCTCGAAAACGCCAAGGCTGCCAATCTGCCGTCCTTCTCGAGTTCGAGGATTGCTATTGCTGTGTCGAAGTCCCAGGAGTGTTTGCTTAGGTATTCTGCAGCGAAGGTAGCTTCGAGTCCAGTTCGATGCGAGAAGATGTGCGCAGTAAGGCCGTGGCCGCCGCTGGCCATGGCTAGATGACCGAGACGATTTCGAGCACGAAACAATTGGCCGACCAAGTTCAGTGCTGGGGAAAGACAGTTGCTGCAAGTGTTGCGTGTCGAAAGTCCGGAGATGCTATTGACGTTGAAGTCGGAACAAGCGATCATTGCCGAAGGCTCCAAAGAGTGAATGCGTGAACGGCCCTCGGCTTGGCAATTCACTGACGGCTGGCTTCGAAGCAAATCCACAGTCGTAAACATCGCAAACCCATTGTATGGTGAGGGCTGAGTCCAGCTGCATACTGCAAGGCCAGTCTTGTTGATGTGACGTGCATGGATTGTACAAAGGATATCTCTCACTCATCTACTGCTCTCTATTGATACAGGCCACTTCGGAGCGAGACTGTAAGAGCTCCTTTCCCTTTCTTGTGAGAATCTCCGCTCCATCTCCTCCCGCCCTACCAGCGCGACCAGCCACCTCACGATCAAACCATGGCAACTCTTTCATCTCTCATCTCCCATCTCTCCTCACTTCCCCACCTCCTTCGCAGCCTCTTTCCCGCGATCAAATGCTCGCGATACCAAGCTGCTCACAGAATCTCCTACGCGCTCCGTCACACTCTGCCAATCGACGTTCGACACTGTTCGCACTTCACGTTCGAGCGTAGCGTTCCATTTGTCTTTGGCGGTTTCCCACAGTCCTGCTTGAATTCTTCGGTCTGCTTGAGGATGAAGAGCGGGCTCTGGAGCGTATATGTTGGACACAAGATATGCTTGTTGTCGTAGCAGCGCAGACTGGTGAGCTCGATTGCGAGCGTGAAGTTCGGTGGAGAGGTACAGGATTGATGCTGTGAGCGTGAAGCCGCCAAGCTGGACCTAGTCAGCCCGAGACTACTGCGACAGATCCAATAATCAGACGTACCAGCCCTGTTGTGAAGCCCATAGTGTTTGTGTCTTCCAAGAGCGAAGCGCTGGTTGGGAATCCGTGACGTCGGAAGCCAATGCTGAAGTGGACCCTAACCCTAGTGAAGACACCTCCGCTATCCTCCGCCGTCGCGACCAACACCACCCCATCGGACCTCCTCTCCGTTCCTTCTGCAGCAACGAGCAGTCCTCCACCATGGCCGGCGGACTTGTTAAATACCGCCATCTGTCCCGAAACTCAGCGCACCGCAAAGCCCTCCTCCGCAATCTGGTCACATCGCTCATCGAGCACGAATCCATCACGACGACATGGCACAAAGCGAAAGAAGCACAGCGATTGGCGGAGAAGTTGATCACTTTGAGCAAGAGAAATACCGTGGCGAGTAAACAAGGCGCGCAAGCGATCCTTTTTGTAGGTTCACTGCCATCAATCGACTCACTCCTTCACCATCTGACACAGCTCTTCTCTTCCAGGAACCCCACCGCCATCTCCCCAAACTCTTCAACGAACTCCGAACTCGCTACGCTTCTCGTCCCGGAGGATACACGCGCGTCCTGCGCATCGAACCCGAAAAAGAAGACCAAGCCGCTTCTGCGATCCTAGAACTCGTCGATGGCCCGAAAGATATGCGCCTCGCCATGACCGCAAAGAGCATCGCGCATGCACGACAGCGCGCGGAGGAAGAAGGAAAGGAATTCAAGCTGGGAGATATGACGGCGTGGAATGTCAGAAAGGTGACGAGGTTTCGAAAGGAGGGGGAGAAGGATTTGGAGGCTATGGTGGAGAAGTTTGAGAGGTTATTCGAGGAGGGAGATGATGGCGTTGAAGTGGTGAAGAAGAGGAGAGTGTACCCGGATTTGGAGCGGAGTCGTTAGTCTTTTCGCTTGGGAGTGGGGACGACCTTGTACAGCTGTGTTTTATGCATGAGCGTGGCGTTTTGGGATACGGGACTGATCAAAGTGTGGAGATCACGGTGTATGAACACATTGTACATACGGTTGCTTTGAGGTTGAAAGTGGCAGGGGCCTCTAAGTGGAGATCACTTCCCGAGTCACAAACAAAGAAGTCAAGCAAGGAACTCCGAAGTACGGCGTTGAAGCGGCAGCAGCGACAGACAAAAATGATGACCAGCTCGTAGATGCGCGATGTCTCCAATTCAAAACGTAGGGGATCCCACCGCTGGAAGCCCAACAGTAGAGCTTGAATTTCTGATAAATCAGAGGCAAAACATTCACCAATCGAACACAATCCATCTGCTGGATTCTTGCCACTACGGGCAGTAGAGGTTAGAGTCCATGGAGCAATAAACCACCACAGCACAGAGGCAAAACGAAAGCGAAACAGAAACAAGTCGCCTTCCATCCCATGACTAGACATCCCGGTCGGTATTCTCGACAGCTTTCCGAAATCCCAATCGTGTCGGAAAGTCGAACGAGAGAACATGGATATCAAGCGCATAGATGTGATTGACGACTCACTGGGCAAGCCAAGGGCGTAGAAACCGATTGTTGGAAGGTCGAAGTTGGTCGAACGTATCTAAATGCTTAGCAAGGGGCGCGCAAGAGAATTCAAAGCTCCGGCAGGAATACAGTTAGGCACATGTGACGTGAGAGACTAATGGGTCAAATGACGCCGAACCACTCAAATATTTGCAGTCCTGTGTGCAAGCTACGTTCTATGGCCGCATGCCACGCAAGGAGAAATTGGTGTCTCCGTGCAAAAAATCTAGATTGGAAGCAGCCCATTGTGGCGGAACAATCGCGATCGGCCAGTGCCCCTTCACATCCGAGCTGCGACATCATGAACGCCAACATCTCAAGAATGCGTCTGTCGCCATTTGGGTATCTTCACTATTTCGTAAGGACTATTTCTCTTTCCTCTGCTCGCGTCGCACTCACGAGTCATGCCGTTTACGCTAGATGCTTGTCTGTCTTGCGGGGCCCATCACCAACACTAGTCAGAATGACACGCGAGATACCGGTCTTGAGCTTCTCTGCCGCGACATCCGCACCCTCGGGAAGCGCTGTGGCTTTGATCTTTTGCCCTCGTGCGCCTTCCCAGCCGGTCTTGTCCCCGACAACGCTCTTGAAAGTGCCCGCCACGATGTCCTCGTGCTCGGCCAAATAGTAGACGACAGCATTCGGGCCAGCATCGAAGGTGTACGCACAGTATTGCTTCTCCTCCGGGTGGCTGGCGTTGATATACTCGCACATGCGAACAGCCGCTCGGCTTGTGTCATTCATGTAGAAAATGGGCGGGTCAGTGTCGAGACAGGTGGCATGGAAGTTGTTGGAGTCTTTGGTGGTCAGCTTGGCGAAGCTCTCAAAGTCTCTGGTGTGGATGGCTTTTTCCATGGCCTTCATCCTCTTGGGCACGACCTCGTCTGCACGGTGCTGGAAGAGGGCGGAGCTGGCGACAGTCTGCTGCATGCCCGCAGTGGAACTGACATCTTTCTTTTCTGCCGAAGCGACGAGGATGAGAGCTCGCATATCGGGCCAGTGGGAAGCCGAGGCGACTTCATATGCCACGCTGTCGCTCCCATCGGGCAGCTCTCCCTTTTGCCACGCCACGTATCCACCCATGAGGCTGCGGCATGCTGAGCCGGAGCCCTGTCGAGCGATGCGGGAGAGGTCGGTGGGCGATGTGGGCAGCTCGTATAGATTGGCAATGGCACGCACCAGCGCAGCAAAGCCGGCAGCAGAGGAAGCCAGACCAGCAGCAGTGGGGAAGTTGTTCTCACTGACGATCTTCAACTTCAGCTCCGACAGCTTGGGTAGTGAAGAGTCGGTATCTTCCAGTTGTTTTCGCAGCGACCGCAATTCGCGGAGACAGGCTTGCGTGCGGGCACCGGAAATGTCCTGCGGGGCGTTGTTGAGCGTCAGAGAATCGTCGGTGAGGGCGGCACTGCACGAGGCGGTGGTGTGAGTGCGCAGGTCGTCCTGCGACAAGGTGACGGAGATGGAGCCGTTGGTGGGCAAGTTGAGCTGCACATGTCAGACCTTTTCTCCCACGCGGAGTCTCTTGTCGTCGTCGAGTCATGGTCGTACTTTGGTATCTCGCTTTCCCCAGTATCTTGAAGCACCGTCAGTTTCATGCCTGCCGCTCCTATTGTTCGCTCTCGTACTTGATAATGGCAATGTTGACCGGCGCAAAGGTCGATGCTCGATAGACTTGGTCGTTGGCTGCCATCGTGATGGGTGTGAGCAGCTTCTGTTTACAGTAGAAGCGGCAGCAGAGGAGGGAGAAAGAGAGGGGGAGTACCGATGCGAGGTCGGTTGCGTGGGAAAATGGCACGAGAACAAACATGCGTCAAAGCTCTGACGCAGGGCGCAGAGCCGCATCTCCAGCATCGTCGTGCATGACGCCAATCGGCGTTGTCCTTTATGCATGTGCATAACTCTATCCCGCTGCTCTTTTTACACTTCCACCGTACAACCTCCGCCATCACCATGCGATCTGCCAGCGACGACCCCGACGCCAAATGTCCCGTCGACCATCGCACCCGTGAAGCTTGGCTGCAGGCTGCCAAAGTAAACAAGCAGCAGCCGCCTCAATCCACTCCCGCATCAGTACAATCATCCGCAATCCCGTCTGCGCCTCCTGCTCGGTTTTCGCTTGACACCTTGTCATGGAGCACCATTCCCGACAAGCCAATGCCCAAAGCCCCCATCCTCCGTTCTCTCTCCACAGATCGCGAGATCTCGTCCATTCCCCGTGCCATCACCGACGCCTCCACTCTCAACTCCGCTGAAAAGGCTGCTCTTCCCACAAACTCCGAGATCGAAACAGGCCATGACGCCTCATCCGGGAACTGGATCTACCCTTCGCAATCCCAATTCTTCGAAGCCATGAAACGAAAAGGCCACGAGGCCAATCCCGCCGATATGTCTAGCATCGTGCCCATCCACAATGCTGTCAACGAACGCGCGTGGACCCAGATCCAGGAATGGGAAAAAGGCTGGGGAGCCGAGAGATGCGGTGGTCCAAGGTTGGTTTCATTCGCAGGAGACAGCAAGAAATTGACGCCCAAGGCCTACTGGAATATGTATGTCATGGGTTATGCTCAGCCATTCGATCGTCACGATTGGGTCGTCGATCGATGTGGCAAGAAGGTGGATTATGTGATTGATTTCTACAAGGGAAAAGATACGGGGACGCCGTTGAGCTTCTTTTTGGATGTGAGGCCCAAGATTAACAGCTGGGAGGGTGTCAAGATGCGCGTCGCGAAAACCTTTGGGCTGGTGTGAGCCGCTGCCGAGTTCCTGGACCTATCCTCTACCCTTTGAAAGTCAACCCTCTTGTGAGAGTGGATTTGCTTGGTTTCTAAAACCATGTCAATGTTTGCCTGTAAATCTTTGAGTTGCAGTTGCTTTGGAGCTTCGTCCTATGAGGCGATTGTGACTTCTGCGCATGCAGCCATCGGCACGACTGGTTGCATCCAGCCCCGAAACAGCACGGGCACGAACAATCGCATTTTCATACTAGCTTGATAGCTGGTTTTCAGTGCCGTGGCGGGGTCAGGCAGTGAAAGGAATTATCTCGTTCCGCAGCGAACACCCAGGTCATCAGATCTAACAGCCTCGAGAGGCAATTTGACAGTCACTGCGACTCAAATTGCAAACGTCCCTCGAGACCCCTGTCAGGTGAATGGAGTCGAGCTTTTGCTCGCCATTTGTGTAGGCTAGGAGATTGACGGCACTCTATCTTCGATTTTCCTGGGAAAATTCTGCGCCTCAAAGTGGCCTCTGCTGTCTCTACCGCAACTCTTCGTCTCTTCTTGGTCCACGGCACGCTGATACCACATCCCGGCAGAACAACATGCAGTTGAGCAATTATCAAGAACATCGGAACCTCCATCGCCAACTCATGAAGCTACTGTGCACTTGCGCTCGGAGTCCTGCGCGCCAAAGCAATGGTCTCAGTATGGGCCAGAATGACAAGACTCAAAGCTGCAGAAATTACTTTTGCCCCAGCGCCCTCGGCTTGGGCCAAGACCTCAAACCTACCGTTGCATTATCAGTCCTGCTTTGTGCTGTCCTTGTCGCAAAGCCATCTATACCGCCAGGGGCAGAACCAGAACTTAGACATTCGTGGGACCACCTTCTCGGAGTGCTTGTCAAAATGCACTTGATCGTCGCTGTTTGAGAAGCTAGGAGTCGAAGCTGAGGCATTTCGCCATGCGTTGAAACATTACCTGTTGGCCGCGAATTGCTCCAGACTCCCCCTATGTCGAACAAGTACAGCGACATGAAGCTCGGCCTCACTGTCTGCGTGTACAGTACACTTGCGCCTCCGAGTAGTACAGCACGTCGCCCGGCCGGTATCTCCGCGGGCCACGAATGGCTGGGAAGGCACAAATTTGGATGTCTTTGGCTGAGTCGTCCCAGTCTCGGATCTCTTTCATCCATTCAGATGTGAATGGGATGTCGGACTTCGGCCAGACGTAGTCGAAATCTACTGGTGCATGCTCGCATCGACCGCGGAGGAACAGCGCCTGTGCAAAGACACCGGTGTACTCTTTCAAAGCTCTAGCATACGTATCTTTGGCGATCTTGACATCCGGCTTCGCATGTCTCATTTGTTGGACTACTAGCATCACACATCGGCCAGCCAACTCTCCAGCAACAGGCTTGATAATTTCAGTTTCAAATGCTGTGCCTTTCGCGATTTGCTGGAGTCCGGATTCGTTGAGGAAGTAGTTCCAATCCGGTCCCTCTGCGCGGCATCGTTAGTGTCTGACTCACATTACTAGGCCGGAAAATTCCTCGAGCGCACTTACCCTTGCGGATCTCACCGAAGATCAATCTGTTGAAATGTGATCTGGCATGCTTCATATCTTCCGACAATTGTTTTGGGGAGCGCCAAGGAACCGGCTTGAGAATGACCTGCTCAAATACCATAGCGCCTACGCAGGCACTCACCCACTCCCTCATCAGCAGTCCGCTAGTAAGAAGTCAGCCTGCTTCGTGCTGCCAACGACCATCGGTATTGCATAGGATTTTCCTGTACAGATCCTCCAAGTCGGCACATGGTGTGGTTGGAATGGAAGCTTCAGTAGATCTCATGTCCGACTCCATGAAAAGCCAATCAGTCGCGCTCTCAATTGATGCCATGATATTTTTGGACGTCTTCGGCGATGCCGTCCGGCATGGGCAACCCATCTGGGTACTGAGTAGCCAACTTCGCATCTCCAGCTGGGCTGTAGATTATGACCTGGCCGGCACTGAAGATTTGTGCTTGCAGCTGAGACTGCAGGTCCAACTGCAGATTGGGCACTTCCTGCGGCTCAATCGGTCCTGCAGGTGCCCTTGTCAATGTGGCTACATCGCCCTCAAGATCTCGTAAAGCTTCTTGCTCCGGGGGAACGTCGCCATTGCCATCTAGATCAGCAGCAGCAGTAGCTGGCTGGCTGGTCGCTGAGAAAGCGAGTGCACCTCCAGCATGCTCGCTGGAGGAAGCTCCGTTTGCTGCGGACCATGCTCTTAGCCCACTTCTCTTCAGCTTCACCACTTTGCGGCGGCTCGCCTCGTGCTTTGAGCTTGCATTTGTAAAGTGGTAGCTTGGCGATCCCTCGTCAGTGTCGCTGGAAATTACCACGGGCTCTGCATCGTGTGCAAGCGCAGCCCGCTTCCTCGGGCGTCGGGCCTCCGGTGCCGCTTCGTCCTCGCGCT
>ANSM01000221.1:0-19259 GCA_000347735.1 Cercospora canescens BHU | reverse complement strand
GCTCCCTTGCCCGCGCCTGCCGTTCCTGGATGTGCTCGCACTCCCCAGCAGCAGGAGCGCAAATACAGTATCGACACCACCGATGACACCCTGTCTCCGAGCCTGCCGGCGACAGGTGGGAAGGGGTTCACTTTGGGAGACGAGCACGATATCCGGGAATTACCCTTGCTCGCGCATCCAAGACATCGATATCGCGCGCGCGCACACAAGATTGGGAATGCAATCGCAGCTCGCCGAGCAAGTGTCGGCGTGCATCGCTGATGAATGTCCCGGATGCAATCGCTGCTTAGCGCAACGGCGGCGCAGGGCGTGCGAGGATTTGCACAGGCACTCTCGGTTCATGTGGGAGAAGGCTTCTGTCAACGAGGACACGCTTCGCTGCAGCCGGGGTCATGGTGCACGCGGAACTCGTCGTGACAACTATGGTCTTCCCAGCGACACCGGCCCATCTCGTGCTGACTCACCCGACGCCGTGTGCACAACAGTATGTAGTAGTACGACGACGACAACGGGCAGGTGATGAGACGTCGACTTCCCACTATAGGTGATGACACACGCCCGCGACGGACTTGCGACCGGGGTCCTCATCTTCTTCTCTTCTGTTGAGACGCCATCTGATGAACACGCCACTCGACGCAATTCTTGGGCCATCGGCCTCCATGTCCGACACGACTAGCTAGTCACCACCATCCGATTCAGCGCACGTCTTGCGCATCCGGTGCATGCCACTCTTTCCTCCCTCGCCGTTTTGCATGAGGTTGCAACGTGAAACAAGCCGCTGAACTCAACACTCGACACTCGCCAACCGCGTCTAGCTCTCCGTGCCTGCCCTTGAGGAGGCTGGAGGGCATGACAGGGCTTTCGCGCGTCCGTACCGATCCACACCCGGATCGACACTGGAGAGCAGGCCTCGACGACCCATGAGGCCATCCGCGAGCATACACAATATAGACTTCCTCCGGTCCGGCCACAACACCGACACGCGAAACAAACATATCTCGGAGCCGCCGACATCGTCGAGCAATTTGTTACGTTTCGCATGATACTTCGTCTGTCCCCGCCGCGCCCTGCCATCACAAACACCTGTCCGTTGGGCAGTGCATTGCCTGTTGGTTCTAAGCCATTCCGAGACGAAGCGCAGGGAACAACACCTATTCAGTGACTTCCGAAGATGAGGCATGGCAGGGTGGGCAGGGTGTGTGCTGGACAATGCATTTCACCGTCCAATTGGACGGGCCTGTCATTTCTAGCAGATCTGTTCCGCAACGGCACCATTCCCTGTCATCGATCATTGTCTTCCCGCCGTCAACGGGCATTGCACAGGCGGCAGTCGTTCGAGCAAGGATTCTCCGCTCTCTCGACCTCAGGAGAAGCCTGTTGCCTTGAGATAACGTGATTTGCGACGATCGACGCTGTTCCGGCAGACACCGGTATCCACTTCTGAGTGAAGATGGGCAGGGATTTTAGCATTCACCGCGTTGCACGATCACGAGAGAGATGTGACAGCCGTGGTCATCAGAGGACCACGAGCGATCAGACACGAGACAACAAGTGCCGGCACGAGACATTTGCATCGGCATCGCGTTGGGAGACCTCATTCATTCAAATGTGCTAGAGCCTGCTTCCCGCACCGAGACCAATGGGGGCTGAGCCTGCTGAGCCTGCTGAGCCTGCTGGGAGCTCTCCTAGCGTAGCAACCGGTCCGCGCCCGCTGCTCAGGCAGACATGCCACATCGCTGCTCGTTTCCAGGTCTGCGAGATCCCCCTCCACTTGCTGCTCGCGCGCTTCCCTCGAAGAGAGTGGCCTCCAGCTTGCACGATGCTGCGAGACCATCCAATCTACCGTGTGCACCCCGTGCATCCTCTGGCGATCCATCGCCCCGAGGTTGTCTCATGCGAACAAATCCATCTCGGCAAGAGTCTGCGCCTCGTCAGTACCGTCCCTCCTGCCTGTCCGTCGTGGAGAAAACCCACCCTGTCGACGAACATCGCTCCCCATGGTCGGCTGGTGGACCATGACCTGCAAAAGCTGGAGTGTCTCGGCAGTCAGCAAAGGCCTGCACCTGACCTTCATCCATCCTCTCTCGACACAGGTCCCGGCAATATGGTCGACCTTCTATAGACAAGGTCGTCACTTCTCTTCTCCCCTCATGGCAGAAAAAAAAATTGCAGTGTCATTCACATTAAATCCTCCTACTCAAAGAACATTACCAAGTTTTCCATCTCCCACTTTCATCTCTCTTCGCCTCATCATTTCCAACAATGGACCGACTGAATCGCGAACACGTCCGTCCCACCCCCTTCCGTGTGCTCCACCGAAAATTTTTCTGATTGCTCGATTTGTTTTATCTCCTAGGCTCCGCAGGTGCAAGTGGATCCTCTTGACGTATGATCGCAAACGGAAACCCCTCCCCCCCTCGCGATCCTGATAGGAGCTGACGACGACGACGATACTGCTTTCTTCTCCTCGAGATGGAAATCTCTTTGACTGATCTGTCTTGGATCGATGAGAGGAAAAGGGGGCACGCATAGGTTGTGCGACTCGGTTTGTACGACCTGTGGATTAGCTGGACCCCTCCGGCACATACATTCCGTGGAAGCGAACGCTGGAGATCTCCGTGGGAGCAGAGGGCGGCTGCGCTGATGTGATTGTGATGTTGATGCTCTCGAGAGGATCGGTGAGATCGCGTGCGGAGATGTGGACTGCTGCGAGGGCCGATGTTTCCCACCCTCTGGATGGAGAATACTGCGCTGAAAAATGAAATGTGTCAGATGGACGATGCCGTTTGTCGTTTGGCCTACTATCGGGTCGCGGAGTCTGGCGCAATCGCTGGTGAGCGTGAGTCGGTTTTGTTGAAAGACCGCGGATTCTAGCTCTCCTACGCTTTTCTAACCCACGACGCATTGTGCGAAGACGATTCAGCTATGCTCTCTGAGCACGCGGCGAGAGCGCGAACGGCTGCGAAACATGAAGTGACTACTGACCATGACTTCCTAGCCAATCTGACTCTGAGAATCCAGAGAACGAGAGAGCTACATTGAATCAACCACGCGCCGTTCATAGACACGAGAAATTTCGCCCGTGCGAACTCACGACCGACCCTTTCTCTGTACGACCTTTTCCCGCAAAAGTCCGTCACCTACCTCCACGCGTTGTTGGACTGAGTTATCTCGCGTTTGCTGCGCGTCAGGACGCGTCAGACGGTATATTGGGCGAACGGTTTGAGAGGGGGAGTAGAAGAAAAAGACGAGTTGATGGAAATGTTTCGAATGGGCTCAAGCTCGGTCACAAGACACTTTCACATCTGCGAGTAAGAGCATGACACCTCGACTCTCTCGTTTTCTATCTTGACCGTCTGCTGGTCACATTTCCTGAAGATGCTGATTTGATGCCATACATTCTTCGAACAATTCTGGTTCGCGACAAGTGCCCTTCGAAGACCTTGAATAATGGACACAACTGTCCACCATCAAACAGTCGGCCAGCCACTGCTCCAGTCAATCTTGTTCCACCCAAATTGCTTCTGTCCATCGGCGAAACCAATGGTGGTGTTGACGTAGTGGTAAACCAGAATCCACCCATCCTTCGAATCATTGTACACTGACTGTCCTCCAGGCCCGTAGACGTCTCCGTGCGACTCAAGAATGACCGTGCCGCCACCAGAAGTGCAAGCTTTACCGGATTTGTCGACCTGTGCAGCGAAGTTAGTTGATACACTTGTAATCCCCAGGTGCTGCGGAAATACTCACAAATCCTCCATTCGCCTTCGACGACCTGCACACTTTGATCCTGTACTCTTGTCCCGCCGCTGGACGGTCCCGATCATACCCACAGCATTTTCCCCACGAAAAGAACAGATAATAATAATCCCCATACTTCACCAACGCCGCTCCTTCCTCCGGGTGTTCCCCTTCCGGCTCAAACGCCAACTGCGTCGGCTCTGCCCCCGCCACTACCGCGCCTGGCGGATCCTGCAGTTCCACCTGATACAGATTGCTCCAGAACGACCCGAACGTCATCCTCCACACCCCGCCATCATCCAACACACTCGCGTCAATCGCATTATACGCTTCCCCCGTTGTGGACTCCACCCCGCTCCGTCCCCGATCCTCCCAACTCCCACACCGCATATCCCGACTCGTCGCGATCCCGATCGCGCTCTCTTGCGTCCCGAAACTCGAAACACTGTAGTACACCCAATACTCGTCTCCCACGCGCACCACCTCCGGCGCCCACAAATCCGTGCCCGCGTTACTGGGCACGTGGACGGAAGCTGCGCTGGACAGCATTTGGCACGCGAAGGTCCACGGCCCGGAGAGCTCGGGCGCCGTGTGGATGGCGATTGTCCCGCCCGTGGAGAATTTGTGGTAGGTGCCGTCTGAGGCGCGCCGGATGATGGAGGGGTCGTGCGTGTTGACGCATTCGCCTGTGCAGGGGCCTGGGTTGGCGTAGGCGGTTGCTTGGTGGATGAGGAGGGTTGGGAGTGTGGAGAGAGCGCTGAGAGCGAGGAGGGAGGGTTTGTGTAGCATTTTTTTTGTTTTGTTTTTGTTTTTCGTTCTTTCTTTCTCCTCCGGTGTCGTGCTTGTTTTTTTTTGTCCCTCCTTCTTCAATTCCCCGAAAGCAGATAATCGACTGGCGATTCGATTCTCAAATAATCATCTGATCCAAGGAGAGATGAAGTGCAGACAGAGTATACTCGTAAGCCGGAAGAAACGGTTCCTTGCCCTCCTATACGAGAAACGCTCTGAAACAAAAGCCCTATGTCCTCTTCGTATTGCGCTTTGTATGTGACAGGGCTGAAGAAGCGGGCTCGATCGAGTAATGGAGAAACTCCCGTCGTGGATTGTGGAACACGAGGCCATATCTTCAGGATGAAGAGGGTCGGGTGGTGTGGAAAAGCCACCAATCATAGATATAGTATGTCCTGGGTCTCGAATAGATTACTTTGTTGGGAATGTTTCGAGATATTAGGTTTGCTTGCCAAGTGTCGATCACGGAAATTTTAGTACCGCTCGGGGGATGTGCGGCGGTCAGGGTGCAATTGGGATCACGGTGAATGGCATCGATGTTGAGTAAATGCTGTGCTCTCGATGGTCGTGAAGTGCCAGACTGGGGAAGAGCGGCCGAGATGACATTGAACGCGGCCGCTTCGGATGAATGTTTGAATTATGCGTCCTATTTTCGATCACTATTCACGCCCAATGCCTCGCTTTTGCAGCTCCAAGATTATGTGCCATTTTCTTTTCAAACTCGAAAATTCCATCACCTTACTCTCTTCATTTCAACAAGCCTGTCTTGCCCGTCATCTTCCACCAGACTAGCCATGCTCGTATTGGTTGAGCTCCACCAACCCTCAGGACGTGATCGTGGTATTATAGTTTCATCAGTAGTAGTGCTCATTGTGGCGTTCGGGCTGGTCGTCATGGGCCTAGGTATCCGTGAATGCTGGACAGGACTGCCTGCAGAATGACCGTATTGTTGCTGTTGCCGTGACTGTCGTTCTCGATGCTCGGACCCATCATGCGCTGGTGGCGTCTTTGGCATCGTCGAGTTCTGTAGTCTGCGCTGATGTAAGGTTAGCGACTCTTTGCCGCCATGTTAGGGTCAACTTACTCCTTCTGAGATGGTTCCTAGACTTGTACCTGCTGTATCCATGATTGGTGGTCTGGAAGAATGACTGAATGCTGACTGAGTAAATGACAGAGGCGTTTCGTCATTGTACATGTCATCTTCGTCACTTTCGTCTAGCTGAGGCTCGGCAGTGGACGGTCGCTCGTCCGAGAAGGCGGGTGCATTGAAGCTGTTGATACTTTGTTGGCGGATTCGTTCGTCATCCGAGTACCCCGGTGGTGCAGAACCATTCAGAGCGAGAGCGGAGCTGTCGAAAATGCTAGGCCTCGTGGTTCGCCAGCCGAGCGCCTGTTGCTTGGTCTGTGATTGCTGTGCGTAATTTTCCAAAGCCTCGAGTACATGTGGGAACACCAGTTTATCCACATCACTTGCCCATAGAAGATCAAGATGCTCGTACTTTGGTACACATTTGGCGACCGTATGCTTCGGAAGCTCCTTCAGCATGACTTTGATGTCGACTAAGCTGTCACTGCCGCCGTAGACCAACACGATCGGTGTTCGAATATTCTTTGTTGGGAATTTGGCCACTTTGTAGTATTTGCTTCCTGTGCTGAAGCTTGTCGGGCTTGTGACCTCGTCATCGAACATCTGAAATTTGCCGTTACGGATGATCTGGAACCAATGCACAACGCTCTTTGTGCTGGTGAAGGAGAATAAATGTGGGTAAGCGGCAAGCTTCTGATGGGGCGCAATGTTGAGTGCTTTCCAGCCAAAGAGGAAACGAAGACTATTGTCGATGACCCAGGAGAATATAGCGGGATATAGCAAAGCTTGCCACATAGTAGTGCTGCCGAGAATGGCTCGTCTTCCGAAAAGCAAGTATAGCACTTCTGGATTAGACTTCACCAGCGAGCTCACTAACCCAGAAGCAATCCCGGGAGGTGCCATTGCAGGAGCAAGAGCTACAAAGACGTCCACTTTGTTGTTCAAGGTGGGGTGGATAGACAGTGTCGCAAAAGCTTGAGCAGTCCCTTGGCTGAAGCCTATGTATGACAGACTCGGCTGGGAAGTGGTGTCCAAAATATAGTTGATGCTGTCCGGGATGTCGTGGAAAGCAAATTGATCCATGCTGAAGTTCCAGAACCGAGTATCGGTGGGCCCATAGTGCAGGCATTTCTTGCTGTATTTGTTTCCTCGGTTGTTGCCAAGCCATACATCATAACCTTGCTCGACAAGCATAAAGGGCAAACACCGTTCCCTTTCCGTGAGGCACACCCACACTTCACTGTTCATCATCAGGCCATGATGCAGGTACACGACCTTCTTCTCCACACTGCCTGGTCCGGAGTTCACACGTTGATCCTCTTCACCTCTGCGATGTGCGAGGCGGTGTATGCCCAGCAGATAGCCGTCGCCGGTCTGAACTACATGCTCTTCTGCGAGGTACCCATACAGCTCGCACAGCTCCAGGAAATCATGAGCATGCGCGATCGGGCTGGACACATTCTTTCTCTTGTTCCGAGCGCGTCGCGAATAAGGGGATGACAGACTGTTGAAGGCGTTGCGGCTGAGACGGTATAGCCATCGGATGATGGGCGTGGGAAGTAATAGTGTGATTGTCCGTGCAATGAGCTCGAGCAAAGCGATGGCGAACGAGGCGGCCAATGCGAGGAACTCGTGGAGGTGCAGCCGTCCGAGAAATGGTATGGGCGCCATAACGGCGAAGCGTGGGAGCGTCGTGAAAGTTGATGTGATCCTAGGTGGCAGTATACATGACAGTAGCTGTAGCTCTGAATGGCGCGTGACGGCGGTAAGGGCGCATAGTTCAGCGGCGTTGGTGTAGCAGATGCATCCATGGTTGAAGCTATGTCATTGCATGTGATCCGCCAAGTGCCAAGCTCCGTTTCCGTCCGAGCTCCCGCAGAGCCTCGTCGTGCTCCACTTGCACATACTTGCAATTCACAGTAGGATCCTCGCACCCTACGAACATTGACCTTCTTGCCGCAGATCAGGAGTGTGGTATTGAAGAGGCCTGAGATTAAATCATCAATGCACATACATAGCTGTGGCATTTCGACCCCGCGTCAGCCAAAGGAGGACAATACACAGCATGGCCGGCAACTATAGCGAACGTCAACGAACCTCATCCCATCGTGCTCCACCATTTCATGATATGCACAAGATTCGGGACTCAACCCTCCACTGCAGATCTGCATTACGCTGTTCCGCACACTGTTTGCTATCCTACTGCAATAATAACATTTTCTACACCTTCAGACGACATGACTCAGCAGTCGGTCTGGGAGGACCCGAACGCCGAACTCCGCAGCCGACAGACTTGCAGCTAACTTAGAGAGAGGTGCAATTGTCAAGCAGATTCATCCATCGCATCGCATCTTGCGCGTCCCGCAGGCTCCAACAGCACTGACCATCTTGCGGAGCAAACTTCAACAGTGCCACAGACATGCCCGCCTCTTGTACAGATATCCGTACGTCAAGAAAGTGTCCCCCCTCCCGGACCACCACAACTAACGGGAAGATGATCAGGAGCCGCGCTCGCGCAATGCCTTCAAAACAGCGACTGCGTCATGGTCCATCGAAATAAGCCCGCTGATTGTCTCCGTCCTCCTCTCGTCGACACCCTGCCCACACAATGCCAGCAACTGAAGCATGGCTACGGTCAATGCAAACGAGGCATGATTGATATGCGGAAGCGCTTCCGAGGGAACAAGCCCATTTCCACGAGCACGGAGCTGGAAGGCGAAGGGAAAGCGCCGATGTTATATGCTGGGAAGGGCACTTATGACGATGCGACGAAGAAGAAGATTGAAGAGGGCAGCGAGTACGAGGTTTTCACGAGAAATGATGGAACGGAAGATCTGAGGAAGAAATAAGCTTATTATGTGCAGCATTTACAGGCGGGAGTACCGTCGATCAGAGAACTCCGGCTTCATTCGCATTTCTGGACATCGAGACTGGCCGGTTGATCAGATGATGTCGTGCCTCACAGAGACGTATGGTATGTGGCATCTTCCCAGAGTCCATCTCGAACGCCACGCTGGGCAGATTCATCCTGCATACTCGCTATACACCTTGGATATCAGAGCACTCATGCACCGTCTTCTCACGAGCCACTATGGACGCATCAGCCCTCAACCATGATAAAAAAGACCACCTCGCTGCCTGGCTCTTGCGCAGACCCCGTATTTACCAAATGTGCAGGATCCCAGTCATCCGAGAACGCCATAATTTGGCCATTACCCAGCAGCTGGGTATAAGAATACTCGCAAAGCAACCGCATCATCTCGCTCTTGGTCGACTCCAGCTCGGCCCTATACAAACTCTTCAGCTCAAAGGAAGAAATAGTGCCACGGATACTGCTCCTACGCCTCCACCGAGCTGCATTTGATGCTTCCTTCAAAATGCCAGTCCCGGTCGGAGCTGATGTAGCTGGTATGCCAATCTCGCCCTTCAAGACCCGGCTTTGGTTTTGTGGCTTCATCGACAAAGTCCCCCATTTTGATCCCACCGTCTCGAATGATTGCAGGCCTGAGCCCTCTCTGCCAGCGCCGCACGAGATACAGCTCCGAACAAGGTGGTTGGCAGAGATACATCTTTCGCCAGCTTGCCTCTGGATGACTCACTGCTGCGGGCACTTGTGGTCTGGCATCTGCCGGAAATGAAATGCACACGTCCCAGCTCCATTGTTCTGACAGCGGCCTCTTGCCGATCCGACTTTGACTGGTCGCAACGCCAAACCGAGCTTGCCGATCTATGCTATTGCTGATGATCACGAGCGTGATTGTCGGATAACACCCCGGGAAAGCGCGGAGCAACAGCCGATTATTCTCAGGTTTGCGACCCGGCCTGCTCACGTTTCCTTGAGAAGTCGCGTGCGCGTTGAAGAGTCTACCCTCGAGCTGCCAATCTGGTTCGAGGAATAGTTTGCGGCGAAGGACGACGGAGCCCTGGATCGTGCTGCGGAAAGCGTGCGTGGTTCGTTGGGATAGTAGGAGATCTCGAGGCGCGAGATGTGTGAGGATGAGCTCGAGAAGTTCGGGGATTCGGAAGGCGCGTTCTGCTGCGTTTTGCGCGGCCATTAGTGATGTCGAAGTCAATGAGATCTTCTAAATTATGCGGCGAGTTCTCAGGGTTGGTCTTAGGTTGTCGAGCAAATGGAAGCGGGATCAAGAGGTCGATGAGAATTCTCTCCAGACTGAATCCAATGTCGCAGCTGACAGTCGCTCCCCCGTGCCATGGAGCGCAACTTCCAAAGATGCCAAAGACTGGGAGAAGTCGCACTGTGACCTCTGTGTGACAGCGAATACTGAACTTGTATAGCTTCAAGCTTCAGCGCAGCTAGCTAACGAGAGCGGAGCGCACGCGACCTCTCCTTCGTATAAGAAGCAAACGTCACCCCAAAAACAACCAATCTAATCCCAAAACCTCGGCTGCGCGCATTTCCTGCAAGCTCTCCGGATCCTCGCGCATATGCGAACGTCTATCATCATCATCATAGCTTGCTCGCACTGGCCTTGTCTTGAAGCAAGTTTCGTCCGCTCGCGGCCGCCGCGGGGTGCAAGCTGTGCTTTGCGATTCGAGGAAGCTAACTAGCTGTAGTAGGTAGCTCTGGGACCTCGATTCTATTGCGGAAGGGCACATGCAGTGTGAGATGAATGTGACGAGGTTCGTGATGGGGAATGACCTCATTATCAGATGTTTATTGCTGTTGGAAGATGTGGTAGCTCTGAGACTGCGAAAGTATGAGTTCTGTGTTGTTGACGCATTGGGAATGGAAAGAGGGGAGGGAAAAGCGAGGAGATATCAACGACATAGGACACAAATGAATGGTGGGAATTCGATGTTGCATGTGACGGAGGTTATAAATGTGTGTCTGGCTTACCTCTCTATCTTTGTGGTGCTGACGGGATACATTTTCGCGTCGTTTCGAAGCTGATTTCTCTCTCTCTCTCTCATTTCCTGAGATTGAGCGAGATGCACAATTGGGGTTTTGGCGTTATCGAGACAAGCTGGAGAGAGGTTCCTCGTCTTCACTTCGTGAGCCTGGTCGTAGAATGATTGGACTTGACTCAAGGTGCACCTCCGATTCCACAAAGGTATGGTACGTGGTCCGGAGCTTCAGGGCCGCGAGAAGGACTTGTCTGCGGTCTTGCCAAAGCAACATAGTCGAGAAGACGGTACTGTGAAACCAGACATCCTTGTCAATCAAACATTTGTCTTTTCATATATCACATCTATCAACCTCCAATTCGCGCCCGAAAAAATGCATCTTCGCGACTCGCATTCATCAGCTCTCCACAAGTGCGAACTGATCAAACAGCAGCGGCGAACTGTTCCCACTCGTATACGTGATAACGATCTGCAGCCCTCCATTGCTTCCAGCAGGAGCACGGAACGAAAACGACTGCCACGAACTTCCACCCGTGCCCGGACTCGCGCAATTTGATCCGCAAGCATTCCCTTGTCCGAAGCGCTGGCCGGCAATTGTTCCAGAAATCACAAAATTGCCTCCCGGTGCGCCGGCTGGAGCGCCTTGTCGGAAGGATAAGGTGTAGTATTGGCCGGGTCGGGGTCGCTGAGTGAGGGGAGCTGTGATGAAGACTTGTTTGAAGCCCATGGAGCCGTCGGCTGGGAGCATGAGGGAGTTGCAGCCGTCGTATGCTTGTGTGGTTTCGAGGCGATAGGGGCCGCTTGCGATTGACCAGCCTGATAGGCCGGTCTCGAAGGATGGGTTTTGGATCAAATTGCCGTTTACGACTACTGTTGGTGCGCCTGTTTGTACAATTAGTGATGTGCTGATGGCGATGACTCGTCCTCAAGCGAGGTTTACTGGGTACGGAACGTTGTACTCACATTGGGAGGCAGCGCTTGTTGTCGTCGTTGATGATGTCGTAGTGGTCGTCGATGATGATGTAGTCGTAGTTGTTGCTGCGGCGGTAGTAGTTGATGTCGTAGTGGTCGATGTCGTAGTAGTACTACTAGTAGTTGTCGGACTACTCGTAGTCGTGGTACTGCTAGCACTCGTTCTCGTAGTCACTAAGCTGCTCGTAGTCGTTGTAGTCGTCGCAGTACTCTTCTTCGCATAACCATTCGCACCCGCAATCACAACATGGAAATCGTTCCGCCACTGCCCATCATTGACGGCATTCGACGTATTGATGACGGAGCTCCAAAACGCACATCGGACACTCGTCGTGCTGGCCGGGTTAGGGCATGCGGGCGCGGGATTCAAAGACGGGCTCCGCTCGAAGTAGATGTTGAATGAGGCACATTCGCTCATGGCATCGCACTTGGCTGAGCAGACGGATACGTCGTAGGAGTCGAGAGAGATGTAGGTGAGGTAGCCTGGACTGGATGGTAATTGGAATCAGATTGAGTTCTCGCGAATGAAGGTGAATGTGGTACTCACGCGTTGTTGGAAGCTTTCAAATTCTGGAATTGCTGTTGGTAGCCACCTGGCGCGGATGCAGAATTGGCCATATTCGACAGAGCGCTATCGCTCGTGAATTGCTCTGCCGTATCTGGAGTCGTCGTTGGTCCGCCTCCGACTGGCTGTGGAGAGCAATCAGCATCGCGTCTAAGGTGTGGGATGCTGGCGGCCGAAGCGCTATTCACTCCGGCCAGGCTGGCAATCAGGAGGGCCTTGGTGAAGGAAGGCATGCTGACGATGCAAAGCGAGGTTATGTGAAGCAAAGCGACATCATGGACGAGGCTCTGGACCGGATTAGATATCGTTTGACTGGGAATACTGCCGCATTGTGCCAGCCAGCCACAATCAGTATTGATGAGGATCGAGAAACGCCATTAAATTTGAGTCTAGCCAGAGTTTCTGGTGGCGTCCGACATGTCAACATGTTTCTACATCGCTTCACATAGCGACGAGCGCCTCCATCGCGGAAATGTGCTCTGCAGGACTGGCGCTAAAGGCGAACAGTTCAATCGTACAAAGATCCAGGACCCAATGCAACCAACGCACATTCTGTAGTGATCGCCTGCCCTGCGTTGCTGGCAGCGGAAGCGATAACCAAAATCCACGTGGCGAGGCTTGATGTTGGGAAGGTTTCGGCGTGAGCGCAATACTAGGAGAAAGTAAGTGCCACGTGCGCTAGACGATTCAGTCTTGTGCTTCCAAGCCATTTCCTTTCTGGGCAGATTCCAGAGCAAAATAGGACTAGAGTATCCAAATTCGGCGTGCTCAGCCGAGTTGTTTTGCGCCTTCGGTATCAGATGCCGCCGCCCGATGGAGGGCGTTGCCGACGACCGCTTCTAGGCCCTGTTTACCTCGCCAGCATTATCGCAAGAATTATGATAATTCTTGTTGTCTTGGCGATAATAGCATTCGATAATGTTGTTGCTTACCTCGTGATAAGCCATTCTTCGAAGAATAATCGCATTATCGCCAAGCGTAGCCGGAATGCTTAAAAGGGTAAAGGAATCTATAATAATCGTAAATTCTTATATTATAAGAATTATGTCCGTGCGTAGCGGCTTAAGCCGCTATTAAACGCGTGTTGTGTTATGTTGCAGGGTATAGCTATTCTAGTCGATTATAGATATGTTCGCTATATATATCGTCTATAATTAATAGGTATTTCTCGTTCGCTAATTAGCTATTATAGAACAGCTAGATAAGGCAGAGGAGGAGGTTTTGACGGCTTGTGAGGTACTGGTTTGCCACGCGGCGGTAGAGTAGTTGATCGCTACGAGCGATAACGTAGAACTAGTTCCTTATTATATGCCTCCTAGTATACGAACGATTTACTTAGACATCGACTGGGGTGAACGGCATGCAGCGGAACTGCTAATAGACTCTAACGAACTGTGTTGCTATGTGTTGCGACTAAACTAGGTTACCGTATAGTCGTTAATTAATAAACTATCCGGGTATAGCCTCCGCTCTAGTAATATGTCCGTCGGTTAGAAGTTAGCGATATTCCTATACTTTATCGCTTAGAGGCCTTCCTATCGACTAATAGCCTTCGAATAGAGTTACTTAATACGCTTAATTAGCAACTGGATCTAAGAAGTAATAAAGGCACTATATCGGCTATATCTAGTATATGTTCGCTAGCTAGAGGTAGTACCTAGGCGTACCTCGCTGCTAGACTATATAGTTAACAACCCGAAGATAGGGCTATTTCTTTATAGCTGCCTTAGAGCCCTTAACGGCACGCACGTACTTATAGTAGTAAAGAATAAGGCACCGGATTGCTATTAAAACTAGAAGAGCGGCGTTACTTAGAACGTACTAGCGGCTGCCGACTTCGACCTAAATATCGTGTATGCGCTAGCTAGATTCGAAGGCAGTGCGAACGACGGCGTAGTGTTAAAGGCGGCGCTAAAGGGTAAATTAAATATACTGCTAAATAGGTACTACCTCGCTAATAGTAGGTACTCGTAGAAGGTTCGAGAGGTGCTAGTGCCGTATTAAAGGACACCTTATTACCTCAGAGAGTTAGCGGAATTAAAGAAGCGGCTAAAGACGCTAGAGGCACTGTTTAACCTGCGCTATAGTTAGTACCGGAATACTATTAAGAGGGTGTTCGGAATTATAAAGATAAGGTAGACTGTGTTCCGCGTAGGGCTACCAACTAGCTTTAGTATTAAGACTAATACGCGCCTAATATACGCTATAGTCGTACTTTATAACTTTATAAATCGACACGGAACTTACGCTCGCGACGAGCGGTTCGAACTAGAGGCGCTAGGGCTAGAAGATCGCGCGGATTTAGATTCGTTCGGACTCGGCGACAGTAAAGGGCATAATGTGTTCCGTAATAAGGTAGCGGCGGCAATATAGACATAATATTAAGAGGTGTTAATAGTAAGAAGTAAATTAAGAAGGTTAGAGGTATAGTACTATTAAACTTAGTTACGTAACGGCACTATACGGTAGTAAACTATAATCTAGCACTTCTACCTTTATAATTATAAACTACCTCTACTACCTGCTGTACCCCTGCCTATAATTAAGCGCTGCTAGCTGCGTTTAAGGGTAATTCGAGTAGTCTTAATAGCCGTAATATTACTAACTAGAAGGTAATAACTCTATAGGTAGTAGAGTCGGTGCCGTAGGCGCTAGCGACGGCGGCGGCGGCGGCATCGCTGCTACCTCCTTCTATAACTTACTCTTCTTAGTTATAATCTAGAACTCTAGCGCCTAATTAGGCATACGAATTACTATCTCCTGCTTAGCGATATTATTCTTTAATACCTTCTAACCGAGCTCGTATTGCTCGAACTACGACAACTCTACGAACGCCTTAAACGACTAGAGGCGGCCTATAGTACGCATTAGCGGCGTGTTACTTAAGGCGACTCGAGCAGCAGCGATTCGATTAATCGCTACCTATAACTTAGCTGCCTTAAGCGCTAGCGCTAGCGACGAACTATTAACTTAGTGCCGCTACTTCTAAATACGTCTACTACAGCCGCGCAGCGCCGACGACGAACTACTACTAGGCGCTGGCGACGACTAACTCCGAGGCGCTAGCGACGACTAAATTCGAGGCGCTAGCGACGCGTCCGCCTTGTTGTCCGACGACCTCGCCTCTGCGTCTTCGTTATTAGACGATTCCGCAATATCGTTACCTTCCGCCGTATCGTTGCCTATAGCTAAACGCTTACCCTATAGCTCTTCTATGTATTCGAATTAATTAGGTAACTAGCGGCAGAATAGTTTATACTCCTTATGCGCACGGTAGTTATAAGAGATTAGTCTAGAACTTTCTAATATCCACGTGACCAAAAGGTACAGTAACCGCGCTTAGTAAGCGACGGTCAGTTCTAGTATATAACTCTTCACCTGACTCTTATAGTAGTAATCTTCTTCTACCTCGTCCGTACTTAAAGGCGCCTCGCCTTTAATATATGTCTAGCCGCTAATATGTTTTAGGTATATATTCTACTTCTGCTAAATACGCTTCCGTTTAGCGACTCTGTTTATAACAGGCCTCTGCGCTAGCTAGATACTCTATTCGGACGATATATCGCGAGCTAATTAACTAAGGAACGAGTACTTGAAGCTACTATTATCGGTTATTATCTCCGGCGATTTAACGAGGCGATTAAAGAGTTCGTCGCCTAGGGTAATGCCCTTACGTTCTACCTTCTAGTTAGTCGGCATAGCGGCGAATTAGAAGGCCAGAAATACCTCTTAATTATGGACGATAATGGAGGTGAACAGTGTGCTAATCGACTGGATTCTACCCTACTACGTACAGCGTGAGGTTGAAGTTTAACTAGTTACATGACTATCTTGGCGATAATTCACTAACGAAGTAAACAGGCCAAATTATCGAAAGCCAAGCCAGCAGAATGCAGCGAGAATTCTTTCGCGATTATTGAATTCTATAATCGTGAATGGCATTATGATAATTCTCACGAGGTAAACAGGGCCCTAGTGAGAAGTCTTGATGGAGAACGATGTTAACTTGAACCACGAAGGGATGTTGCATCGGATAGCAGAGGTCGGGACCGAGGTGGTGAGAATTGTATCGAGCAAAATCTGCGAAACAGTGGAGATTACGTAAAGCACTGCAACGATCCTTCAGCAGCAATATGGCGTTCAATGAACGGGGCCTCCTGTCTATCAAGTCTGGCGACCTGAGAGGAGATGGAACATACTTTTCACGCTGCTCACTTCCCTACAGCCCATCCCGCAAGCTTATTCAACAGCTCATCCCCATACTGCGGCTGCACGTCCTTCCCTTCTTCCAGCAAGCCCAGGTAATGCGTGATATCTCTCCCATCGAACTCACGCGTATCGAAGCCTGTCCCTCACAAATCAGTGAATCGAGTCGCAGATAATACAAACCAGCAATACAAGACAAGACAAAGAGAAAGGCTACAAAACTCACCATTCCCTAAGAAAGCAAAAACATTGTCGTCCCACGACTCAATCTCAAAATCCTCATACCGCGGCCGCTCCAACAAATGCAAAAAGCTCAACCTCGACCCGGGATAAATTGCCGCCTGTCCATCTGCTTTCCCCTGCTTGAACCAACTCCGACACGGACTCGTCCACGCCGTGCGCTGCAGAAACAAATCCGCGTGCTGTCGGAACTGTTGCGAAGGCTTCCATTTCGGCGTGAAAGATTTGATGTTTTCGATTTGGGCTTTGGTGATGACGGAGAACATGTATTCGGTCCAGCGCTCGATGAGAGGGAGGAAACTTCCGTGCCCGAGAGGGCCGTAGGGTCCGCAGAAGGAGAAGTGGTTGGGGAAGCTGGGGATCCCGATGGAGAGGTACGATGTCACGCCTGCTTCGGGGGTCCAGATATCCCGGATATCTTTGCCGTGGGCGATGAAGGGGAAGCGGGGGAGCCAGCTGGTGTCGAAGCCTGTGGCGCAAATCACGACGTCACTATCGTGATGGTTGCCTTCTTGATCGATGAACCCAGTCGCGTCGAAGGTGTTGATGGCGTCGGTAAAGATTGTGGAGTTGGGGGCTACGAGGGCTTCGAGGTAGCCTGGAGCGGGGGTGGGACGTCTGCAGCCTGGGTTGAAGTTCTTGGGGATGATCTTTTCGCAGAGGCGGGCGTCGTGATTGAGTTTGCGGGCCATTTGTTCGTAGCTGAAGTTCCGAGCATCGGCTGCTTCTTTGGAGCCCTTGATGATGAATTTGAAACGCTGGTTCAGCTCGTTCTCAATCTGTTTGCGATACTCCAGATATTTTTGAGGATTCTCTTCGAGAAAGTTGAGTTGTTCGGGGGTATATGCAAAATTTGCCCCATCAGTGCCCGCCCATGTTTGCGCGAAGCCAGCCGTTATCCAGATTGGCGAACGAATCCAATGGTATAATTGCTTTACATGAGGTTGCAGCTTGGCGACAATCTGCACACCAGAACTTCCAGCACCAACGACAGCGACTTTCTTGTCTTTCAGGTCGTAACCTTCTTCATACGCGGCCGAATGCATCAACTTGCCTTTGAACTCTTTAAGACCAGGTATGTCCGGCCACTTGAAATTGTTGAGCACGCCACCTGCATTGATGAAGAATTCTGCCTCGTCCTCGAATTCGTCTCCAGCGATCAGGTTCTGAATCTTGAATATCCATCGGCCCTTCTCATTATCCCATTCTGCATGATTGATCTGGTGCTTCAATTTGACGTACTTGTTGATAAAATCGCCTTTGTCGTACAGATCCTTGATGTATTCCCATATCTCCGGGCTGTAGGAGTAGAAGTGAGACCAGAGCTTGATGGCCCACGAGAACTGGTAGTTGACACTGGGAATGTCGCAAGCACATCCCGGGTATCGATTCTCCAGCCATGTCCCTCCGACATCGTGATTCTTCTCGTAAACGGTAATTTTGACATTTTCCATCTGTTCTTCGGCTTTTTTCAGGAAGTTCAATGTTGAAGCACCAGCACCCATGAGGATTACTTTCACTTCGCGCTTGGTGCCATACGGCTGCTCTCGTATCCGGTAGCCCGTCTCATCTTGCTCGGGAATCAGATATCCATCGCGCTCAGCAGTTGGGTTGTTCCGTGCGATGTCGTCCACGTTGGGGTCAGCATAGATATTGTTCGGGGGCTTGCCTATATTTGCGGGCAACTCTTTAGGGTCTCCCACATGGCCCATGGTGGCGATCCGGTTGAATAGTTTGTTGAAGATATATGAATACGGTGCAGCAGTGAGATCGATCGCCTTTAGTGTACTCTAGTTTATGGAGGTCCGGACGTGTTGAGAATGTTCCTGTGAGACAGACTTACAATAATGGAGTATTGTGCTAAGATGATCCTCTACTGCACCGAGCTTGACTCGGTCGTTGTGTTGGGAGGCAAATGTGGAACTTGGTCATCCTCGGGCAACCTGAGAACCCCTCCTGGGACTTCACGAGGGACTGACGACACTGAAGCTGTGGATGTGGATCCCAGGGAAGGTTATCCGGGAAGCTTGCGCTGCATGCTACAGCTTCCCGGTATCTCATATGACAGGGGAGGCATTCTTGGCCCAGGCACTGTGCGATACTTGGAGCGTGGCGGGTATTGTTACGGATTGCACGAGGCAGACGTTCCGGATGAGTGCTTGCAGCGCAGTCCTCGCCAAGCGATAATGCAGAATTTACTCTGTACGAGCTGGCAGAGCCACAGTGAGTTCAGTTTGTCTCAGAATTGGTGTACGTGGTTTGTGAGGCGCGCACTGCGTCTCGCAGACATGCGTCCGTGTTCGTGAGACCGGGAGCTCCGTATTTGCTCTGAAGTCGAATGGCCGAATTGCAATGCGTCCGCAACAATCTTTGTGTGCCCGTGGGAGAGTACGGGGAACGTCCACACATTTTGGATGACAGGGTCAGTGCGGTGCGTCTTCCCGCCCGAAGTTGGCGTCCAGGGAGCGACAGACGACAGTCTGGTCGTGGTCCCTCCGGGGCTACACAAACAGTAGACCAGGCGGCCATCAGCGCGCATGTGCGCCTAGCATCGTCATCTCGGACTGCCCGACGAGAACATCGGGCTGGGCGCGTTGTGAAGCTGACTGAAGTTTGAGGATGCGGGATGCCAGGATGCAGCGCCCGCAGGATGTTCCGTGGTTGTGGTAGCTTTTTTGCTCTGAACGGAGCGAAGCCCTCCCGTTCCCCTGAGCTTCCGTGGACGGCAAGTTGGTGGTCGCGCGAAGACGGCGCGCTGGGCGAGATGGACGAGCAGCAGCAGCAGCAGCAGCA
>ANSM01000215.1:0-27639 GCA_000347735.1 Cercospora canescens BHU | reverse complement strand
GTACATGAGTCTCAACAAGCTGCGCCTACGACCACACGGCTTTGCCCATCCCTTTTCCATGCGTTGGTGATGTTTTCATCTTGCGCAATGTCTTCTTCCCGCCCTCCCTCCGACTCACATCCGCGACGCTCCTCCGCACAGCCCAAGACAGACCAACGAAGTCAGCCTCCGGCGTCCACAACACAGCCGAGCGCCATCGCCTCGAGGCCAAGCAACGCAAGATGGGGCAAACCCGCGGCGGACCGCCAAACGCGGACCTGGACAACGTCCTTGGAGTACGCACTGCGAGCGACGACGCCGCTTGGACTGCCCGCCAGGACGACGACAGAAACATTCCACCTCGACATCTGCAGCCGTGAAAAGCGTCCTTGAAAAGCGTCAGAACCTCGAAAAGGGGCGCTGATCCTCCGACGTCCCAGCTACAGTTCAATGCTGGGAACACACGCGGTGCAGAGGTCGAAGTTACAGCTAAGTTCCAGATACAGCCGAGCAGCCTGACTGCCAGGCTCGATTTTTGAGGGGAGGTCCAAGCCGACTGTTACGCGGCGTTTTTGATATGGTGATGTCGGTCCACGCGAATGACACGGGTTCCGGAAATTTCCAAATCAATTCTCTGGATGGTGTTGCCGGGCATTCTCACGTTGCCCATGGCATCGAGGCTGGGAATAGTAGCATCGAAGAGCATGCTTGAATGGGCACCGGAGGTTTGGAGATATACTGTAAAGGGGACGCCGAAGTTGAGACGTGACTGAGGTTCTCAAGGGTTCTTGACGGGGTGCCATGGACTACATGTAGCAAGTATTGCCCATGACCACGCCACAATCGCGAGGAGTCAAGAAGCGGTGGAACAGACGGACTTGGCAACTTTGAATTGCAACGAGCAGGCCGCTCTGCAGCGTTGGTTCCGCCTTTCTCTGGACGGGAGTTTGGTATGCTGCCATGGATATCATGCTTCGGGCCGCCGGTCGTTGTATAGGACGTAGGAACCTACGTCGCTCGAGTACTTCATTACTGAGTGCCCGACGTTCTTGAGAGAGATTCAGGGCGACGCTCTCCTCCCTTCGATCTGATTCCATGTGGTGACATTGCTTCAAGTGCTCAGAGAGAGTATTCAGACCACGTATGCTGGGAGTGAACGCTTTAGTACAATCAAAAAAGATCCAAACTTAGCCAGATGAATTGGTAAGAACGCTTTCGTTGATGAGAGGCCTACTGGATATCCATTACGACGAAAAGGTGTCCAGGTCTTGCATTTTAGCAGAAGCCCAGCCTCTTGCTAGCCCCACTCTATCCATGATCATGTTCCTACGAAGTGCCTTCTCCCAAACCTCCTCCCTTCACACCACCTTAAGAACTTGGAAGAACGAGGCGTGCAGAAACCTGCCGCGGCAGATCAAGCTGGTGGTATAGCACGACGCGCAGTACGTTGTCTCTACAAGACCGAGTTAGCAGTGTTTGAATCATGAGCATGTCCGTCTCATACCTTTGTGTTGGTCTCTTGCCCAACAGTCGACAAATGACGCTTCATGCCACGGAGTGTTAGACCATTTCTTTCGCCAATGTCCTCCGGAGTCGATGTGGTGGATTCTGGGCTGTCACCACTAGGCTCAGGCTTTAAGCAATCAGTCGCAAACGACTCAGTCTCTGATTCTTCTTCTTCAGCTGATGTCTGCAGCTCGGCCTGAGCAATTGGATCTCTCCGTGGCGTCTTTTTTGCAAGCTCCTGCTGCTTTTTCTCAAATTGGCCCCTCTTTCTCTCAAGCTTCCGTTCTTCTTCCTCAAGCTCTTCTTTCTCTGTTATGGCGTCTTGGTATTGCGTCAACAAAGCTCGATCTTCCACACGCTGCTGAAAAAGGCTCTTGATTGTTGCCTTGTCTCGATGACTGGTCTCTCTAAGCTTTACCGCCACCAGTCGTAGCTTCTCAGCTTCTCCAGTAAAAACGTCACAATAGTCTTCTTGCCTACTGCATTCCTTCTGACTGCGCTCCCGGGTCTCTTCGCTACGCTTCAGGTCCTCTTGGGTGCGCTTCAGGTCTTCTTGGCTGCGCTTCAGGTCCTCTTGGATGCGCTTCAGGTCTTCTTGGCTGCGCTTCAGGTCCTCTTCGCTGCGCTTCAGGGCTTCTCGGCTGCGCTCCAGGTCCTCTTGGCTGCGTTTCAGAGCCTCTTTGAGCTCCTGGTTCTCGCGCACCAGGAAATCATAGTCCAATTGGGCTTGGGAATTTGCGGCGCTAGGCAGAATATTGTGAGTGTTGGCGATATGTTGACGTTGAATATCATTGCCGTTGTCTGATCGCGGATCAATAGCATCCAGCTCAGGCATGTTGTAACCGTGTTGGGGAACCATTCTGCAGAACTCCTTCTGCGCGGCACGCACGGCGGCACCTTTCTTCTTATCGGTCCAATGGAAAAGCGCGCCTTGGTTGAACTGTTTGTTGACGAACGTGACCAACTTAAAGAGCAGCCTCCAATATCTGTCCGAAGCAGCATTCTGGGCTGAGTAAGTGCTAATTTCTGGGTAGATCGACTTGAAATCCTCATAGCTCTCGGACTCCTCCCGAAAAGTGAAGTATGGCGTTGGCAACTCATTCCGCAGCTGCACATTATCATGACTTCGTGCGATGCTATTCGCTGTGCATGCAGAATGGAAGCCATGAATGAGGCGTGCCCATATCTGCTCCGGATTCAGGTTCTGGCGATCTTCGTCGGACAGATCACTGTATGGGCTCTGGATAAGACGACTAATCTCATGCTCCGATGATAGCACATACGGGAGCACTTCTTCTTCCTTGCACCCGACTCCAGCATCATCGCCCGACCTGGGAGTGTCGCTGAATTTTGCTCGGTAATTCAGGTATTCAGGGAATTGCAGGAGCGTGTTGAGGAGAAAGGCACTGAATGCCCCTCTTGCCTGCTTGTCCTTATTGAGGAAGTTCAGACAAAGCGCTTTCTGGAAGCCACCCTTGCCAAGTGGCCAGACAATGCCGGACTCGTAAAGCGCCCTTTTGTCATCCGGGTTTTCGGTGTTTCCTGTCAAGTGCGCGATCTCCGAATCCTGACCAGGCATGATCTTCCGCGGCAGATAGATGGGCGGCTCTTAAACTCTTCGAGTCTGTTGACAAGTAACCGCGAGGAAATGGAAGATTATCGCCGCTGAGCGGCGCTGCGGTGAGGGGTGAAGGGCTGCGGCGCCTGTTTTGCTGGACCAGTGCAGACAACGAAGAAGATGGAGCGCGCGAAGAGGGATGTGCGAGAAAGAGTTAGGGCTGGTGAGCAGCGGTCCGGTGGAGATGGAGAGGATGTGTTGGTGGTGAAAGCAGTCACTGCCAAATGCGGCCCAGCCACCTGCTTTTTCTCTGCAAACGACCGCACGCAGGCAGCAGGCAGCAGCGCTGCCTATGACGACACCTGAACGCGTCGCGACGCGACCTAATGCTGAAACGAGAGCTTCACGACTTCACCCGCCGTATTACAGTAGCAGGGGAAGCGATGTGCAGTGCTCTGCAAGCTTTTTTGGACCTTTTGATCCGCATCCATCCAAAGAATTGTTTCCTTTGGCAGCCAGCCCATAGAGAGTCGACGTTGATCATGTCTGAATCCCTTCCTACAACAAATTGCCTGCTCCAAGGTGGCATTGTTCGCGCCCTGGGTCAGGAGAAGCACACAATGGCAGCGGCTGTGGAGATTCATACCAAGCATGCAGAGGATGCGAAGCGCATTAAGGACCAGAGACTGTGCAAAGAGGCCCATCGTCCATCGGCTGTCGTCTTTCTCGAAGGCACAGAGTGCAAGTGCCTACGCGAAGTCGAAAAGGGTAGAGGCCGCAATGCCTTTCTCGCAAAGCCTAGTGTAGACGTCGGCCTCGTACCTGCAATTCTTCAATATTCACCACGTTCCATGTATCGCCGAAAAACTGGCATATCTTGGAAGAGCTACGAATCAGCGAACGCATTTGAGGCCAAGAATCTAGCACTCAATCGTTCACTTGCCGCGTGGTGCCACGTTGCATGTTTGAGTATTGAGTTTGATGCTGCTGATTCTCACCCATTCACTCAAGTGTGGGGCGCTTTTGCCGAATCAGGAAAGCACGGGGCACATGTGATGCTCCCATTGAAAACTTGTAAGTTGATCTTGCTACACACACTCACACCTCTTCAAACTTCCACCGAATCCGTTTTGACTAGCCTGTCGCGCGGTCAATTCACCCAAGCTGCAACACCACAGCGCTGCTCGGCGGCATCAACAAACACTTCGACTCACCTGCAACTTCGACCGCCCGCCGCGTTCTCGCTTCCCGACCCCCCAACACCCACGGTCGCCACTTCCAAACAGCTGCCAACAATGGCCGACAAGACATGTGGCGCCCTTGCCGCTACGTCGGTTGGACCCACCGCCATCGCATCACCGACTTCCCCACCTCCCTCATCCGCTCTCCTGTTCCAGCCTACACCTCAGCCCGACCCACTGAGAGAAGAAGTGCTACAGATGATTGAGCCCTGGCGCTACACTTCGAGCCCTCCGCCCTTTGAGATTGGAGAACTGATTGTCATCGCTCTCGTCTTATCTGAAAAGAATGCCGTAAAGTTCTCGCGGATTCAACGCAAGATCTACAAGACTTTCGAGTACTACAACGACGAAGCCCGTTGGCGATATCTGAGGCCACCTGTGGCGGAAAAGAATATAGAGGCATTTCATATGGACAAAGCAGTTGGAGACTTTGATCTTCCTCTCGAGCAACCAAAGTATGGTTCGTTTGGTATCCACCAGAATGCTGCACGAGTCTATTTGCGACGCTGGCTTGAGCCTCCCGGGGAAAGCAGCTCTCGGTTTATGCTTCTCCCTGCTGAGCTTCGCGAGAAGATTTACAAGATGCTCATGATATATCCTGAATCGGGCTTGAAATGCAGCGACCAGGTCAGAACTCTGGTTGCTTCGGGACTGCCCCGCCTCGCAGTTGTGACGCTCTCCAAGACACTTGCGATTCCGAGGGTGTGCAAAAAGATTCACTCGGAAGCATTACCGATCTTTTACAACAAAAACTCACTGGAATTCGACTCTTTGGACAGGCTGGACGCATTTCTCGACCGCATTTCGGTGAAGACCATGAAGGAGATTCGGACTTTGCACATCGTTGTAGGCTCTGCTGATTTGAGGAACCGCAGTCCATTGATGGGGCTTTCGAATGTAACACCTGCTGAGCTCCTCACACGTGTTGCAAAATAGGGATTCAGTGAACAATTCATCGAGGCAGTTATCTCTGGCTCGAAAGAGAGCATAATCCAGGCTTTTCCAACGCTTGAGGCTGTCATCAGACTCGCGAAGCGTGCAGGAAATGCTCAAGTCATCGGTGAGGGCTTTTTGAAGGACTGGTTATGCGCTAAGATAGCTGAAGCCAAAGAAGTGGAGTAATTGCAGAGGCAAAGATTTCAGAGACTCATAGAAAAGTCTTGTGGCGTAGACGAAGCAGAGTCGCTGTTGCAGTGCAGACTGCATGGGATCTACAGGCCCGAAAATGAGATTCTTGCTTCAATTGACTATATGCACTGTCGCCTGAAACAGCATTCCGCCTTGCCGCACGCAGGTGCTCTGTAGCTTTAGATGACTTTGGATGAGTCTTCATCTACTGCTTGGTCACGTGCTTGTTCACCCGGACCGAATGCCGATTCACCTGTTCATTAGGTACCCATTCACCTACGATTTGTCAGTCGTACACCCTCCATTTCAAGCATGACCTTTACGTCGAACAAGACTATCTCTGCACCCCGGATAGAGGACAGGCTACGGATCAGTCCATCTCAGTGCTGCATTGGCCTCAGCAGCTTCATAATTCAATCACCGATAAGCACCAACACAACACTCTGCGACGTGTCAAAATGACTATGGTCGACGGTGATGTACTACATGGACTCGAGTCGGTCAGCCTCGCTCCCGCCTCACCTCCCACCAAACCTGCCGCGGCGAAATTGCGATTCCTGCCGACTCCTGAGCCTCGCCCCTTGAAAGAGGAGGTGCTGAAGCTCACTGAACCATGGCGTGACAGCGCTCATGTTCGACCACCATTCGCTGCTGGCGAACTGATAGTCATCTTCCTGGTACTCGACGACCTGGAACCAAAGACACTTGTCAGTATCCACTGTGGGATCCTTTCGACTTTCAAATACTACGGCATAGCAGCTTGGCGAGAATATGCCGTTCGGCTGAACGCTCAATCAAGCGGGCTAGCCACGCTCGGCCCTGATAGCATCGAGAGCGTGGTCGGCTTCCACGACGCTATGACGGACTTCGAGCTTCCTTTGACTTGCACTATAAGCGATAGCCCCGAGTGTAGCGAAGAACTCTACACAATCTCTGACGCTGCTGCCCGCGTCTACTTGCGCAACTACCTGGAACCTCCGCGGAAGGGCATCTTCAACTTTAAGGGGTTGCCTACAGAGCTCCGCGAGAAGATATTGAAGATGCTTCTGGTCTTCCCGAAGCCGAGTCTTACATTTTCTGATCGAGTTACCGGAAAATCGAGGGTGTCGAAGCTCGGGCTGCTGTCACGCGACGACAAGCCGGAGCCAATGTACGGCAGCGTTCCAAACCGTCACCACAACAGTATCGGGGTGGAACCTCTTGCGAAGACTCTCGCAATCCTGGGCGTCTCGAATCAGATCCGCGACGAGGCGCTGCCTGTGTTCTACGGGCAGAACGCGTTCCAATTCGGTTCGATCGACCATTTCCGCACAGCAGTGACGAGAATGACGGCTGAGACGCTCGAGCGAATCCAAGACGTTCGTATCGTCATGAATTGCAAGCAACACATCCGTCGTTCAGTGAAGGGACTCCGACACTTGTCTCCAAACAAGCTCGTCCTAGCTGTGCCGCTCAACAGCTCTTACTGGCACCTGTGCTCTGGCGACGACGCTGATCGAGAACTCGGAACGCCCCTCGAATCTCAGTTGGCAGAACTGAATGCAGTCGCAGAATTGTGGGATATCGTCGCTGTTGCAAAGCGTGCCAATATTCTCGAAATCCAGGGGGGCGGCTTTCTTGGGGGTTGGCTACGAGAGAAGGTTCACAGCACTGGGGAAGTGCCACATTTTGCTGAGGATGATCATAGAAACCATTGAATGGTGCCTGAGATGATAATACTTCGGCCGGACGACGGGGCTACGGAATATATTGGGGCTTGGCTTGGGCGGAATATGCTGTGAGCGAACCACAGTCGCAGGACCTCAACAGCGAGACTGCGCTGAGGTTGAAGGTCAGCTTCAGTTGAGTTTCTTCAAGGGACTTTGTTGGGTAAGCTCGGTGTCGCACTTTTCAATACAAGTAGCGTTGCTGAAGGATCAAGGACATTGTAACATAGTTCCTATTCCATGTGTTGTTCGTCGCCCTTCACCTCAATTCTGACGTCTGCCGCCAAGACTTGGCTCCTGTCACATGTGAGCTCACTGCCATTCAATTTCCCTCCGCACGTGGAAGGTGAAGTGGTTGCCTAAATACTGGTGGTTCTTGTGCTTGTATTTTCACCAGCAGATCTTCCACCTTGTTCGCTTACATCTCCCCAAGCTTGGTTGGCACAACCACATTAACCCACTGGGCACCTCCTCATCTCCCGCACCGCCCCTACCTCACTCGCTGTTCGAGAGCAACAACACTTTCCGACACATGAAAGACACTTCCTCCATCGACTCGAACCATCGATGCAGATATGTCGGCCGCAGCACCAGGCGGTCCTCGTGCTGCAACTCCACCAAATCCGAATTTGAAATTTGTGCCGACGCAAGACCCGATCCCGCTGCGCGAGGAGGTCGCGGCTCTTATCAAGCCCATGTCAGAGTCTGACGAGTGCCCCGTTCTTGCGACAGAAGAGCTTATCGTGCTTGCTCTGGTCATGATGGATAAGGAGGCTGGTTACAGCGACATTCTTGCTTGTATCATGGAGACTTTCCCCTTCTACTGCAAGCACGCTGTTCAATTCCATGCGCACTACAGTGTAGAGCTAGAGCTCGACGCTGGTTGCAATTTTTTCGATCCAATCCTCCCTGATTTCTTTGACGCGATACGCAGTTTTGACCTGCCTTGCGAACGATGCGGAGGTCAAGGAAAATCTCTCATGACTTTCAAGGTCTCAGCTCCATCCGCCCGAATCTATCTTAGTCGCTACTTGGAGCCTGAGCGTCAGGGAATTTTCAGATTTTCGGACCTGTCGGCGGAGTTGCGTGAGAAGATCTACAGGATGTTGCTCGTATATCCTGCCCGAGGATTTGCGATGGACTCCTTTTCACAATACGACGAGGTGAGGCTGCTGCATAAGCCCGATTATTTTGAAGCAGATGATCTCACACCAATTCCCTCCGCGGATGTCTTACGACACACTCTAATCCTTCCGAAGACCAGCGAAATGCTCTCTATTCTGCGGGTCTCAAAGCAGGAACAAAAGGAGGCTTTGGCCATCTTCTATGGCAACAATACGTTTCGGTTCAACGGTGTCAGAAATCTCGAGATGGCGTTCAGGCCTGGCGGCATTGGGCAAAAAGGAAAGCAAAACATACGTCACTTGCACGTTGCTATGTGGGAGCATGGTCAAGCAAGGTATGGAGGGTTAAGAGAGGTACTCAAAGGACTTGTCCAACATTTTGAAGATCTCGCTCCAAGGGTTTTGGTCCTGGATCTCCCGCAAGGCGAAGATAAGTTTCTTTCGGAGTGTCGAAAGGCCCGTACCTACACCGGTGCACAGGCAGCGGATTTTCGTATCTTGGACAAGATGCGTGGGTCGCCGGAGTTTCTTGCTCTTGCACAGCGCGCGAAAAAGGTTGAGTGGCGTGGTGATGGCATTTTCAAGACCTGGCTCCTCGACAGAATGAGCAAGAACGCCAACGCCGTGGCAGGCGCTTCTTAAAGGTTCCTCCACTTTAGGTGCGCGAAGCATCTTCTCTGACCTCTCCCCTTTACTGGAAAATCGACATTACCGTCTTTGGCAATGTCAAGCTTCCTTCATGGACTTTCGATAGAGTGGTCTTACCTCTCGGCAAGCAGGCCACAGCAAGTTTTTCGGTGACTCTCAGCTCCTTTTTCGTCTTGGACTGCTTTCGAAGTCACCACACTCAAATAACCAAGTTACTAGACTAGTCACATTTGAGACAGCAAGGCATAGTTGGGTCGAACGTAGACAGCTTGATGGGAGGGCGAGATTGGCAGAGCTTCGTTTGAGATTGGACGGACCGGAGAAGCGAGTCCAGATTCTGAGGTTTTCCCTTCTGCATCAGATATCAACAAAAGCTTTTGCTTTCCATTACTACTGTCCTCTGCACTTGACCATCGCTCATCACCGCTGGCATTGTACTCAATCCTGACTCCCTCCTACCAGCGCCAAGCATAAAACAACCCATTCTGTCTTCCCGTGAACATCTTTGAGCGGTGTCCAATGTGTCATGAACTTCTCATCACCGCGATAGACCACCGATCGCTTCGTCTGCAAGTGCAACGCCACGGAAATTGGATTTCCACGTTTGAGTGCACTCCGAACTTTCGATGTCCAATCGCTCTTCTCCCGCTTCTTCATATTGTCTTTGAGAAAGTTGAAGACATGGCGCGAGGTGTATTGGTTGGGCCGCGGGGTGCGATCGGCGGTCATAGCATTGCTGTTAGAGGGCAGGAGGACGGAAGAGATCCCAGCTGAGGAGAATTGGATCGTCATGCTCGGATAGCCGATCACGAGGTACTGTTGAGTCTTCGGTCAGTAGACGATGTGTGTGGTAGCGCTGGGGGATCAACAAACCTTTGAATATGCGTTGTAGAAGTTCTCGATCCGATCTGACAAAGCTATATCTTGATTTTTCGCGATCAAGCTTCTTTCCATTCCTGGCTCCGGAGCGATCTCAGCCTTTTCACGATACCGTAGCGATTTCAGGTGTTCTACTCTGCGAGCTAGTTCTGAAGCCGGAGTTTCGTGCTTGGCGCGCTCGCTCACTTGCCCACGCTCCTGTTCGGACTGGTGGTCTGGTGAGATTGCCAGGATCTTCATAATGTCTGCCTTGTCTTGGATCGAACTGGAGCAATTGACTTGGCCACCAATGTAATATGCCACCTGCCCGCGGGAGTCCAGCAATGGAGCTTTGTAGTTGGTCAGAGTTGAATTGCTACATCGAGCGAGAAAGAGCGCATACCTGTGTAGAGCAGGTTCCAGAATGGCTCACCATTCTTTCGATAGTTGAGCAGAAATTCAACCGATTCCCGTTGGTGGCGGATACCATGTCTGATTCGCTCGACCGAGGACGGATCCGTGTCTTTGCCTTGCAGAAATCTGCAATTTCGTGGTATGACTTCGCGACGTTGATATCCGGTCACTGCAACGAAGCCGTCCGACGCAAAAGTGATAGGGTTATCTGCTTGACTAGTATGGCATCAATAAAATGCACTGTGGGCGAGCTTCTGTGATTCTCACCTCGGTTTTGTCAAGCAGAAACAATCGCCCAGGCCTTGAAATCTGTGACGATCACCGCTCAGTGCCTCCGATGCGCCAAGCGTCATCTGCAATCGCACAAAGCTTGGGTATGCTTGAGTGAAAATGGTATCCTGCACTGAGGTCTCTGCTTCATTGAACATATTCTTCACACATGGCTGCGTCTCTTTCAAAACATTCTCTACGTTGGCCCGTAGGCCATTATTCATCTCAGGTGGGAGATCGATACGTGCTTGGGGCGTGGTGCCGAGATATTCCTCGTCAATGTTGGCAATCGCATTGTAAGACTCCTCCATGATCTTGCGATGTTGCTGAACCTGTCTTCGTTATTAGCACTGCGTAGAAGCAGGATCACGAGCATGGCGGACCTGGTCTAGGAATGACATATGCTTGGAACCCAGCAGAACCTTGGTGAACTCCCGTAACCGATGCTTTGCGGGTGGGTTGTCCAGCGCGTCTAGAAACGTATCTCTTCTCAAGATGTCGATCAGTAGTGATCGGCTTTTCTCAGGTTCTAGTGTTTTCTGCAACGCAGAGTAGGCACTATACGCCTGGGAAGACCCATCTCGGAGCGGTGGTAATGAGTTGACGCTACTGGTTGTTTGGTCTTGTGCACGTGCAGAAGACGGTTCAGATGACTCTTCGCTAGATGTCGCTGATGCTCGTGCGCTGTCCAATCGTATTGCACTATCATGCGGAGAATTTTGTTTGTTGGGCCCGATAGACGCTTTGTCCTCCGCCTGTAGTTCGAAGGGCCCAAGAGTTGGATGTCGAGCGCCCTCAGAGTTTGCTCTCGCCTTTTGATACATCTGCCTTCCATACCAGCCGCTTTCACGTTGCTCGTCCGTCGATCGCGGTTTGACTACTGTCAGGGGTGTAGGAAAATCGAAATCGAATCCAGTTGCTGAAATATTGTTGTCGGACACGACAGCCCTCGTTGTGGGCCAAGGCTGTGCCATCTTCAAATTGCTTCCAGCCACTCCCTGAAAAGATGGGAGTCTCAAGTTCGTGATGAAGGAATTCCAGCCCGAAGTACGCCACCGGGTGCACTCGTGGACTGCTGGTCATATCACTTTCATGTAGGCTGCACTCTCCTTACATGATGGGGTTGAACAGGGATAAAGTGTCGTGATCATCATCAGTGGCTCGATAACAATTACGTCTTAAGTGTAACACATGATGGGTATCGATTGGATTCCGGATAATTAGGCGAGTGTCCGCAAGCCGCTGGATCCCCTCAAAATTCCCGAAGCTCGCCAAATGGTGGGAGGGACGTGGATCTCGTCATGGACGGGCAGTCAAAGGCCAATGAAGATGCACGATCTTGAAATCAGATCTCTCACATGCTGCTCCAAGATCTATAAGTGACCAGTGTTCTTCCCGACCAGGCTCCTGGGCCGAGCTCGGAGCAAGCTCCTGGCATGGCGGAGTCCACTTCACAGCATCGATCAGTGCAACGATGTACCTCCTAGCAGCAATACGGAGTCCTAGCGCTACACGTAGAACCAGAGCCCCGTCCAGGGCTTTTCATGGAACATCACGTGGTGCGGAAGGTCGTCTTGCAGCAACGCGCATTCATAGACGAGATGGCCACTTCCATTCTTCCTCGGTCCTCCCATAAGGGTGATCGTGACAGGGAGATCTACGTTGGACAGTGTCAGTCTGCGGTTTTCAATAGTTCTGTTCGTGATGCTGTGACAAATCAACCTGCTCCCGACATTCTTTCTACGAGCTCGACAAAACGCGCCAATGTGGAATTTAAGATACTGCACACCCATCAACGGCCTTAGCAGTTTTAAGTCTGCACTGCCGTATGAAGGCATGGGTCTTTTCCGAAATCGTCTTACACTTCGCTGAAAGCGTTTTTGTACGCTCAGCTGGGTCTGGGACTGCTCGCGCGACATCTTTACCCGGCATCACATGATACCTATTTGCATGCGTGACCCAATTGTAATGTGTAAGGGTGAATTCTAGAAGAGAATCAACATAGACCTGCACAGCGTGCGAGGAAGTGTAGGCTTTCGCATCCGTCCAAGATATCAACGCGTCACGCATCGCGGCATTGTGCATAGACACAGCAGTAGATCGTACGGTACTCATAGCTTCGAGCCCATGCAGTGGATGTTCGGTCCGTTCAGTGAGCAACAAGACCAGGTTCAGTCGCTCGCCTTTCTCCAGATCTTTTGCAAGGCCGATGATGTCGTTTTGCAGCCCAATGATGCGATTCACGCGATCGAGCAGTGTGAGATGGTGGTCCGAGGTCCAGAAATCTGGGTTTCCGCTGTTGCTGCTGCCAAACTTCTGGGGACTTCGATCGTCCCTTTGACCTTGCATAATGCCGCAAGGCCTGCTGTATCTCTTGTGCTCACATATCAGGAGATAACACTCCAAGATGGCGACAAAAGGTGCGATCCCGATTGTCCTCACACGAAGGCTGAGATAGTCTTCGATGCTTGGAGCGTTGGCCTTGTTGCGGAAAGCTGACTCATTGCTCATTGCCTCGATCACTTGAATAACCTCTGAGAACACCTTGGGTCGAGCCCGAGTGGACAAACGTTGTTCACATTGTTCGATGAATTTCCTTACAAGGGCGAGCACTCTGGCCGACCCGAGTCCCTGATACCCAGCATTGCTTTCGTCCTTCTCGGCCATTCTGTACATTCTCGCTGTCGATTGAGATTCCTGAGAATTTTTGATTGCCATCCACAGCATTTCCACTACACACGCCAGTATCGAAGGCACGGGCAGGTCATTCATTTGCTCAATTTCATCGTCAATGGCACAGAGGCTGTGAAACCAAGCCGCCATCGCCAAGAGGGTCCTTCGGCTATTCCTGATAGCAGGAAAAGATCTCTGCACCACTATGAGCTCGAATAGAGCTTGTTTCCATGTCCAGTCACGGCTAGCAATGGGCCCCGGGAGGCTGAACGCACTATGATGGCAATAGACGATGCGGAGAAAGTCAAGCGGGTTCCTCGTGTAAAGTATATGTGAACTGCCCGACGGAAAGAGCTGGGAAGGCAACAACAAGCCATGTTCTGCCTCAGTCACTAGGTGAGTGAAGAGTGGAGGGTCTGTATCGAAGATCGGACTTGCCATCGGAGCAAGCGTATATTTTGCAGGAGGTCTCCGGAGCCGCACGCCGATACGTAGTCCAACGACGAAGAAAATTGTGCGTCTACACGTTGCAGTAGAATTGATGTGTGAAAGGTACGCTCGCTACATCGCATCGGCACATTGTGCTGAACCAAGATGTGGTGTTGGGGTTTTTGAGCTGAAGAAGGAATCGAGTGGTCGCTTAGGGCAAATAGCCGATACGTACTAACTACTGCCTGTATTTTAAGCACGCTGAGCCACTGAGATTACAAAACAAGAGCGTAATGCGACGGCTGCTTCGCTATGGAGTGGCAGAGCTTGCTGTTAGTGAGTGGCTTCCACGTCCATCATCTGCTCCTCAATCTCCTCATCATCGCTCCCTTCATCTGCGTTCTGGGCCCATTGCAGAGCCTGCAAATCTTTCTCTGCCTTCTCGACCCTCTCTGCTAGTCTCTGTTGGAAGATGAGCAGAATTCCCACCATGGTGGATGGCGCCACACCAGGGGCATCTGCGCCGAGATCGATTGCCGGGCTGAGCTGTTCGGGACCCCGGCGGATGAAGGGCAGATACTTTCTGGATGAGGTTGTAGATGACAACGCACCCAATCATGATTGACTCGTTGCTGATGGATCCTTGCTGCACCTTGTCGAACTCTTTGTATAGCCAGGATCGGACGTAATCTACTCTGGTGACATGGAGTTCGTTCGCGCTCACTGGAATTTCAATCCAGAAGTCGACGTCGCGGCCCGATTCTTTCATGGCTTCGTGGTAGTGACCGATCAATTTGGTGTAGTAGACCACAGTGTCCTCCCGGTTTGAAGGAAACGAGGACCTGGGATCGTCCTCGTCGGCTGGGTGAATAGTCAGCTTAGTGTTTCACGGCAGCGGCCAGTCAGTGTCTTACTCTGGATGTCGCCGAGGGTGATGCCTATGGCGTCGAATATAGCAATTCAACTCGAGATTATTCATTGAAAGGAGAGCTCACCGACAAGCGGATGGTCGGACGCCTGAGACGAAACACACTTGTGAGATCGGCTCACTTGGCCTTCTATGTCTCTTTCATGGCCACCTAGGACTCGCAGCACCCCAACCACAGCCAGCTTTGTTGTGAAGTATCATTACCACTGCGAGAGTGCAAAAATCCTTCGGCTATCAACGTATGCTTCACCACATTGTATCTAGGTGCCGCCATCACGCCAACGACTCGGCGAGGTGCGCACTTCGTCGACTATATGAGCAAAGCGGTCAAAATTTGAGGGACTTGTGGAGATGCGGTGGGGTTTCATTACGCCCAGCAACAGAATCTCGATAATTTGTGTGCAATAAACAAGGATTCGCAGTGCACCTACAGAGAATTAACTGCTTGTGAGTTTCGTTCGCCGTGTTCAAATCTCCCCTCGGGACAAGGCTGAGAGCGAGCCAAATCGCTCGAGGCCCGCGACGCTTTGCGAGCAACGGTGCAGGCCGGATTCTCCCTCAGCTTGAGCCTGAACAATCTGGAGTCACTCCGTAACTTCGGAAATGAACAGCAGCGAAAGGAGATGCTCGTGGAGAACACGTTACGGGCATCACCTAACGCTTCTGGTGCTGGAAAGACGGCCATGATGATTACCAACATCATAGCGGGAAATGAAATCCCCGTCGCCAAGGGCGTGACCAACTTGAGACCCACACTGGTCATGGTGCCGGCGACCATTGCTGCCATGACGGTGGATACGCTGCACGACCAGATGGGAGCTCGACACAACGTGTGGCGGTGGGGCAACCACAATCAGAAGCCCACGGGCTCGAAGTACCTGGTGAAAGCAGGCAGCCTCGCGTTCCAGCGCTACAACAACAACCCGCCACAAAACAAAACAACATCGTCGTCATGACGTACAACAAGCTATCCACCATGAAGAATGGCGAAGCTGATGGCTTACGGCGCACGTTCAGTCGGATCCTCTGCGGTGAGGCCCATTTCCTCCGCTACGTGGAGATTCGAAACCATGGCAGGAAGCTTCTGTCGTTCGAGGCGCCCTCCGTCTGGCTTTACACTGGCACGCCGTTAATGAATTCACTTCTCGACTTCCGCGGGTATTTGGCTCTTTTGGAGAAGGATTGGTTCGCAGATCCCACCAACGCCGCCCACCAGCTTCTCCCACCACGAGATCGAAGCTCAAGCATCCCTGATCCCAAGCGCTCCAAGCGCACCAAACTTCTAAAGGCCATCATCGTAGATCTCCGCGAATCTCGGAGGCGCAGATCCAGACCCACATTACGATCAAGGGGCTCCATTCGAGGGCCAGCCAGTGGAAGGCGCCGCGATACGGGCAATTTGGCCTGCGCTGCCACATGGTCAAGTCATTTAACTGGTGGATCGAGTGTCACCTCCGTGCGTACGCCACCACACGCGATGTGGCCCATCTCGAAACAGCAGTCGCACGCATCCGCCTCCTCTGGGACGATGTCGTCCTCGGTCGAGATCATCTCGACAAGTATACCGGTCTTGATGGCCGTCGCCACACTTTCGGCCATGCCATTCCCGCGAAGCGAGTCACGAGGAAAGCGGTCAAGTTTACGCAAGACGAGCGCTACATGTATGAGACGTTGATCAACAAGGTCGGAGAGCAAGTTACCATTGAGCTGCAAGACTTGCAGGACGCCGACACCCAAGGCGACCTCTACCCGCACCTGGAGCTCAGTCCGTCGACCGTCGGCGAGATGAAGGACAGCCCACGTCTCATTGTGGAGAAGCGCAAGTCCGTGTACCACCAGAAAGTTCTCCTCTCGACGCACTTGGCTTTTCAAAATTTGACATTCCGCACGCTGAACGAGTGGGACAAGTCTATGACGACGGGAAAGACTGGCAGAAAGATGTCACTTCCATGTCTTGTGAGAGAGATGCAAGCTCCATGCTTGCGACTTGCATTTGAAGCCCGAGCCCTTTCATGACGATAAGGCTCTCCTGCTCCAAGCGTTGCATGGCGCTCCAAAGATCCGCCAAGTCCTCATCGACAAATTTGACGTGGTGTACCGGTCCCGTCATAGCCGCAACGATGGCAAGTTCCATGTAATCATCAACACGGAAAAATCAAAGACCGCCATGTTCGTCCCGACGATCTTCGAGTTCGCCGGCATTCAGAATCTGCGGCTGTCCAGTATGACAGCCCCAGGCTTCGGTGAAAGGTGATCTCCGAAATGTTCAACAGCTCGGACAAGGCTATCGTCGTCATCGTACCTCTCTCGTTGCAGATGTTGGGAATGAATCTCCACAGTCGCTGCTGCACGGCGCTCTCTGTGGAGCAATCGCCCAAGATGGCGAAGGAGGCCCAAGCATTTGCGCGTGTTCACCGTCATGTTCAGACGAATGAGCAAGAAATTGTTCGCTATTTCGCTACAGGAACTTACATGGCCGAGCTCGAACGCAAGCTCGTCAAGAAAGCGGTGGAAATTGAGGCGATCCAGGCTGATGGCGATGTGGAGACTTTGACAGAGTACGTCCACAACAGATTGGGCAACATTGAGGGTTTGTCTCGATTCGCCCACCGAATGACGCTGGAAGGCGATGATGAAGATTGGTGATTTTTGGGTGCACAGAGAGAGGGCGAGACAGTGAGAGAGGGCGAGAAAGTGAGAGAGGGCGTCAAGATGGGAAGCAGCCTGGAGTCAAGTTGGTTGAAGCTCACCCCTTTCTCGCTGCAGAGGTGAGTCTAAGTGGCCGATCTCTGCGGCTGCCTTCTAAGATCGCTATTCCGTGATAGTCACGCCCCCCTTCCGTTCGAAAAGGCGAAGTCCTCGATGGATCGTGCGCGTCTACTTCTTTACAGTCCTTCTTCGAGCACTTCTAGGCCGCGCCGGTGTCAAACCCTCCATCTGCCTTGCGCTTGTCGGCCTCGGAGCGGAAGCAAGAGCACCTCGCATCTTTCGGAGTCGTTCGGCTGCCACGTCGATTCGCCCTGGTTGCTTCCATGCCGTCTATCCTCGAAACTCTGTATGTCGAACTAACTACATGTAGCTAGAAGCTACGTCGGAAATAGATGCGATTGGCTCGGAAGCTTCTATGTTCCATGTGCACTTCACTTCACTTCTGTTCGCCGCAGCCCTGCTGCTCCTCAACACACGCTCGTTGCAGCAGCCATGAGTCTCCTCTCAAAGTCCAACTTCTTGTAGTCGCATCCGGTGGAAAGCTTTCACTCTCATCCCTCACTCACATAGACCCGGCGACTTGACTCGCATCACCATCGCAAGCCGCATGCGCCAGAAGTCGCCATTTCCACCCGTCGCGAGTGGGGTTTCCAAAGAAGCTCAATTGCTGGGCGACGAAGTCACATGCGGAGTTGATTGCCCGAGGTCAGCAGTAGGGCACCCAGAGACCTGCCAGTGATTGATCGCCCGACAACTGGAGTGGTAAAGGGCGACTCGGGTACTTGCTATGGGAGGAGATGCGCACTAGGTCTTGGTCGAGGGAGTTGTTGCATGAACCGATTGTCCGCGCAGCATCTGAGACGCCGCGGCCTTGGGCAGCACCGTCCCAATCTGTTCGCCACGCCGCAAGCCCCTATTGCTGGCTTCGCTGCTGCTCCTCCTACTGGTGTTCCCGCAGGTGCTGCAGTGCTTGCTGCAACTAGCACTGGGTCTCTGGTTCATGCCGGCATCGCTGGCGCTGTTGGTGGAGGCAAGGTACTCCGGAGGCCACGTTGTTTTCTTTTTGGATCAGCGCGGCTGACTCTCTTACAGATTCCGGGGCGCTTGACGAGGACGATGATTCGCAGCGCCGCCACTCATCGGGCTCACCAGAGCCTGTCAACAATGCGGCGACCACCTCTGACAAGAGCCCTCACGCCATCCCCCACTCCATGGAGTAGGCTCGTCCGCAAGAACCGCAACCCAAACGCGCTTAAAGATCCGGAACAGTGCCTTCATGCGCACCCCATCACCAATCAACCGCCCAGTGAAATTCATTCCGCCACTCACCCAACGAGCACGTCAAATGCTTCAGTCGCGTCGTGCACCGCCGTCCGATGTTTCTGCTGCTCGCTTAGGTCGCTCTGGGCTTGATGACAGAATTGCGCATCTCAAAGCTCAGCGAGGAAGCGTTCCTTCGACTGTGCCTTCGTACTCGCCATCGCTCACTTCACCGAAGCGCAAGCGCTTTGGGCGATCTTTGGGGAAGATGAGAGACGCACCCAAGATAGAGACAGTTCCAACTCCCTGCCAGGCGCCATCAAGACCAAGAAGCCGAAGTCCCTGAGCCTCATGAGCCAGAACTCTAAGGATTTTCGCCGCTGGCAATCAGGAAGCAATAGAGTAGGTCATGGCTATACTCGTGATCGTGTGGGTGATGAGGTGCCGGCTCCTGCTGTTGCCCCGGCTGGTGCTGGATCGAGCCGGGACGACATTGAACTGAATGATGCCGCAATCCATGGCCAGTCACTGGTCTCATCACACCACACCTCGGTTGCGGCGCCCACTTCTGGCCCCTCCATCATCGGCATCACAACTTCACTCCCTCCACCGGGAACTTCACACCACAGCTTGGGTGCACTCCCCAGAGCAATCAGCATCGCAGTACGTGACTCTCAGCGACCACTCGCATTTCACGGTGCTACTCCCGGCCGTGACATGTCTACCGATGACCTGGAACAATCTCGCATTGCTGCGAGCGAATATGGGGCCCAAGATGAGCCATTTGCCCGCCATTGCCCTGGCTCAATGAGCGTGGAGTCCACATCGTCCAAAGCACGGTCCTCACACGGCTCTGGTCACGGATCTGTCAAAGACGAGGACGAACGCACGACAGCTGGAGGCGCTCCCACAAAGCGATTCGTCATGCCTGATGGAGACACAGCCGACATACAAGACTCTGCGCGTGAGAAAGATGATTTCTTCGAAAAAGAATGGGCTGAGGACCATGCTTCTGATCCACTGGCACCGCAGTATCTGAGTATGTGTTCATTCACACTACTGCATGAGACGCCGCTAATACAGTCACAGGTCGCGAACAAATTACTGCTTTGAGCGTCACTCAGTCGCTCGTGGAAAACATGGCCACGACCCCGCAGTTGACGAACATGCACGTCAGCCAGGTCATCGCACGTCGTGACCATACCGTCCAGTCCCTGGGCGAGCATCTTCGTTCTTGGCGCGAGGCACCCTATGCTCCTCTCGAAAATGCTCGTGACTCTGTTCGCAAGGTGGTGGGGATGTAATCGGAGAATGACGAGGCTCCCGAGGTCGTTAGAATGTACGTGGAGGAGGTGAAGAAGATCAAAGAAGAGATTGAGCCCTCCTTGAACGGGCCTGATGCGGTTCTCCAGCGCCCACAGTTCCAGTAGGCGGGCTTGTCAGACATGAACTGCTCGGGAGATCGATCCTCTACACCAGTCGGTTGTGTGCTTGCTAGAAAGATGCGTTCCTAAGAAATATGGTCACTGCTGCGCGTTCATGTCTGTTCCATCTCTGGTTAATTTTCGCGCGTGGCACTTGTCATAACTTTTGTCGATCGCGTTGCAAAAAACTTGCCTGCAAGCGACGCGGTTATAATAGTAAAACTGGAACAAAGACCATGTTGTCGGGGAAAAACTCGTTTTGTACGGAAGTGGATGTACGCTCTATCAATGCCATCTCTGTCCCATACCATGTCTCATCCACAACGACACAGATGCAAGCCACAGCTCAAATGCTGCTCCATCTGATGAGCTGCTCCTTTGATTCCACCCAATCCATGAGACGTGGCATGGACCCAATCTCGTACGCCATCATTACACGCAACTCCTTCCATTGGCGCCAGTAGGTGAAATTGCCGACCAAAGACTGCCACTGACGAGCGCGAGAGGTGGCGACACAGAGTCGACGAGGGTCCTTGACGAAGTGAAACGGGTCATGGGTGGTCTTGCTGGCCTCGTAGTCGTACTTGTGGGTAGCCACGAAGTGCACAATGACAATTTCCTTTTGATTGCCTTGAAATGCGTCAATGGTACTAGCCTCGATGCCCTCACGTTCTCCAAACACAACAGCCACGTCCATCTGTAGCAGGTCTGCGACCTGCAACTTTTGGCGGAGCTCACGCTTATCGGCTGCGTACATGGTGATGACACCAATGTTGGATAGTGCAGCTCTTGCTCGTACCAGACACTTGACAAGGCTGATGACCGCCTCAATTCCAGCGGAGTTGATGTCTGCGATCCCGCTGGACCACCACACCTCGGTTCTCTTTCGTTCGGCTCGGGATTTCTATGGTCTGCTCCTCCCACGAGGGAGCGTTAGACTAAGGAGGGAGGGCGGTCACGAGTAAGTAGGTATACCGCCTGCCCCGCGCCGTGTCGTGACTCAAGCGCGTGCGGCCTATCCATGCTCAAATAGGCGCCGTCTCCGGCTGCGACTGCCCTATCAGAAAGGCGAGCCTCACGCTCATGGGCGGTCGAAAACGAGGTGCCATCTCGCTCGCACTCGCTCAGGCCTAGAACGTTGAGGAAGAACTGACGAGGGCCGTTGGCGAGGGCGTTTGGCCGCATTGCGCGACGGAATCCTGGAGCGCGGCACATGATCTGAGTAGATGAAGCCAAACGAGTGGCCCAGCGCCGGGGGTCTCCCCCTGGAATCATTCTGTCATCGTAGAATAAGTGACTTGCCATGGCGAAAGTGCTTGGTTGACCGCGGAAGTTGTGCGTGAGTTCGTGCACCTTGGTCTGGCCCCAGCCGTCGATGACACGCTGCATGGAAGACGTCTGCAGCAGCGACCCGAGGGGCGTTGTGACCGGCACTGGCGGAGTTGATGACAGGCCCGAGCTGTCTGGGGTCGCCGGCGAGGATGAGGAGATCCAGTGAGCCAACAAGACCGATAGAGGCCTGGAACAAGTCCGGATCGGTGGCCATGCCAGCTTCGTCGAGGACCAAGACCTTCGCCGGGAATGAGTCACGATCGATTCCATAGGCTGCGAAAGTCGTCACCGCCACTACCAATGCATCGCTCATCACAGCCGCACGAAGGCTGTTGACCACGGACTTGAAGTTGGAGTCGGTCGGTGGGTTCTTCGATTCCGCTTTGGCCCGCAAATGTTGATGGTAAAGAGAGACGATGTCCTTTGTAGGCTCGCGCAGACAGTATTGATGGATTCGTACGGCCATGCTGCATGATCGGACTGCGCATAGGGTGTTTGCATCTATTTACTCGTTGTGCAAAGCGAGTGCCAGCTGACGCTCGTCAGTTTCGTTTCGGATGCGGATCATCTTGTCCTTCAGGTGGCCTAGTAAAGATCTGCAGACTCGTGCACCACAGCGACGACCTTGTCGAACAAAGCGTCCACGCCTCGGTAGGGCTGCGATGTAATTTCCACTTTGACATTGCACAGCATCAGAGCAGCAATGGTGCGAGCCAAGGTTCGAGTCTTGCCACTTCCAGGAAATCCTTGCAGCACGGTGACACGGCCCTTGACGCCGGTGAGCACATGTTTCACAAAGTCCATCCGTTACTGAGTGAGCTGGTTTTTGAGGATTGTGCTGACTGAGTCAACATTGATTGCGGTTGCACAGAAGTTGGGTGAGCTTCCTGCACGGTAGCCTTCGCGCAAAAGTGGTTCGCCGTCAATCGAGGCCTCACCATCCGGTAACAGCTCGCACATTAATCTGGACACTTCTTTGACGGCCTTGATTCGCCTGGAAGTGGTTGGCTTCTCGCATGTCCACAACACCACAGCTTGGTATTCGACCTCAGGATCCAGTTTCGCGCCCATCTCTTGCATGTCACGAGGCGCGTCGGCAATCGCGGAGAAGTCGAAACCGTGGCTGGTGATGCAGCACGTCGCCTTGAACGCACTGTCTGGCCTACTGTGATCCCCGAAGCCTGCGATGTAGATGTCGAGCTCAGTCCTGGCTTGGAGAATGATTGGCTGGAAGCCAAAGGTGCTGGTGACCGTGTCAACGACGCGTGGGTGCTTCATGGAGACATTCAGCTTGTACTGGTGCGGCAGCGTCTCTTGCGCTCGCAGCGGATAGCGTGTGTTGGGATTGAATTGTGATCGGAGCATCTTACCATGCTGATCACGGTCGTCAAGAAGCGCAGGCAGAAAGTGAGCGATCAGAGTCTCTCCAGACACATAATGCGTACGTGGGGCTTCGGGAGGCCACCCCGGTTCTGCGATGCAGGACAAACGCTTTGAAAGCGCTCAAAATCGTCACGGAGCCATGGAACTTCCGGCAGAATATTATTGTCCTCGTCGATGGACTTCCCGAACTGTTCCCCTCCTCGACCTCATATAGCGAGGACCGGGCAAAGAATCAATCGTCCCTGGGAATGAGAAAGAGACTCCGAGCCCGAGCCCGAGCCGCAAGTGCGACATTTCGCCACTCCCGCCACACGTCGGCTGCTTTGTTTGGAGCTACATTGACATATATTTGAAAGGCTTGTGCAGTGGGAAGCACTTCAATCAGCTCGCATTGAGGAGAGCCTTGTTCGAATTCCCCGCCGTCGTGTTTCACGAATCGCCGACATTGCCGACTGACTTGAACGGCGATGCAGAACACCTTTGTTTTGGAGTCGGCACCGATCCTGCCGGGCACCATTGGGCGCTCTTGGAGATCAAGCGAGCCAACCTGCCGCATTTCGTACACGACAGGCTTCTCGGTGTGATTCATAGAATAGGCACCCGCCTCGTAGCCGTTCTTGGTCAAGCGTGGTGCTCCAGGGTCGTTCTTGCGGGCCTTCTGGTTGTCTTGCAGTTCTTTGCCTTTGAAATGATGGCGGATGTTGATCTCGGATCCTGCAAACAGCGGAATGAGGTCAAGGCCAACAGGCACGTCGCTTTCTAGTGTCAAAGGCCAAATTTCCAAGCGGAAAACCGCGGTGAGGCAGCCAGATGCCGCTGTTATCGCCTTCAGCTTACCATCTTCCAATTCGTAGTATTCTAGAACTCGCACGTCGAGTTATAGGGTCTGATGTAGTCGGAGTTTCAGAGTCGCAGGAGCACGAGCACGAGAATTGCGAGCTGCGGTAGTGATCGAAAAATCGGGCGCAGCATTCGTGATGGAGGTCGTCGCTCCCTTTCGACCCCTTCGTCGCTGATGATGATTCACTAACGCAAGTCGTGCGAAAATGACGGAGCACTGGCCGCACGACGGAATGTCGTCTGACTCCTGACTGGCGGCGGGACGACATTGGCTGGAGCGTTGGGGAGAGCGTTAGTGGTGGCTTATGGTGCAGACTTGCTCAGACTCGATTGCCGGGCCGAAGATATGCGGAATCATTGTGATTCGAGCATTCATTAGGGTGGGAGTCGATCCGCCTGCAGGATGGCTGAGCAATGTGATGGCGGAGTCGATAGTTGTTGTTTGAGATTGAAATTCCCGTGTACGCCGAGCCGCAGGTGTCTATAGACCTTTTTTTACTTGCTAGCGAAGTCGGAGTCTCTAGCATATTCGGATTGTGGTGTTGAAGTTGAAACTAAGCATTTTCTTATCGAGATTATGCCTACCCCTCATTCGCAATATCTTACAAAGGAACTATATGATAGTAGCATGCTTTTCGGCGGACCTTAAATCTACGAATCTTGGAATCAGGTGTACAAACTCACCCGCGCCATAGGCTAGGCCGCTTCGTCTTATCGGAGCGCTTGCCGTTGGTATTACCTGCAGCTCGGAAGCCATGTGCAGTTTCGCATTCTCCGGAAATCAGTGGGCGGTGAGGTGAGGCCTCTCAGGTAGTGTGATGTAAAATTGCAAGGCATCGGTACATTTGTGGCCGTGCTTCTTGTGAAGATCCACAGTGCGCGCGCACGGGAGGAGATCACCCTGCGGCTGTGCTTGTAGCTTTCGAAGGAGTTTTGATAGTGTCCTTGATTACAGAGGATGCGACCGAAGACGTTCTCCAGCCGGCCTGCTACGTCGTCCTTTATGGTCGACAGGTCGTGGTATGCCGTAGTTGTGATATTGCGTGCGATCAGTGAGCCTTGCTGCCTTTCAAAGGCGCGGTTGCCGGTTTTGACTTCGTATTTGGCGATGGCCATTGAAAACTGTTTATCATTTCTCCAACGCCACGCATTGAACGCCGCTCTCAATTGGTCATTGAATGTTTCGTGGCTCATCGCGGTGATGGACGATGGGACCAATATGAGTTTTAGGCGTGACATCCAGGCGATCACCGAGCATCTCCAGGCCGGCGATGATATTCGTGATCGTCATGCCAGGTTTACCAGAGCTAGGGGAGTCTGCGCTGATGCCACCACCCTTCCGCGCTCCTTTGTCTACCCAACGAAAATGACTCTCCTGAGGCCACAAGCAATGTATGCTCGCAAGTGTGCCGTCGAGGGAAGTGATTCGAATGTTCGATATTGGAGGAAGGAGGGCTTGTAGATCGCGACGCACTCGAGCAATGTCTCGGTATCGGTCGCCGTCTGGGCTCGGACGCTTCATCGTCGACATAAGTTTCGCAGTCATTCTTCGTGCTACATCGACCTCCTCAAACTCCTCCACTTGAGCGCGCGCGTTGGTGATGATGACTCGCGACTTTTCTGTGCGGCGAGCCAAGTCCCTCTGTTCTGCGCTCGGCTCCCGAGCCATGTTGCGGAGGTCGGTGCGGAGTTGAGTGCCGACGAAGTCCACCAGCGATTCGATTTGCTCAGGATTCCGCTGTCGGAGACCTTCATAAGCTGGCATGCCGGGCGCAAACTCGAAGGCATCGTGAGGGTACCATGTCATGGCGTTCCTGTTCTCGTCTTGGCTGGCGCGACGTCGATGGTCGATCAGAAAGTCGATCTCTCCGCCAGTGGCTGCACCGATGGTGCGCTGAAAGTCGTGGTCTGACCACAGCACGACCTCATCGCCGTCCTCGCAGATTATTTTGATCGTTAAGAGCCTGTCCAGCTCTGGGTCAAAATGGGACATATCCTTGACAACCTCTTGCAGTTCGGCGAGGGTTCTGGGTGGGTTGGGATTGTTGTCGCAATCGAATCGAAACGTGATGTCTGGTCGTCGGGCGAGAGTCATGACCAGGATACGGGCACTGCGTTCTGCCACTTCTACAAGCTCGAAGTTGCGGTCGAAGGCGTGCCTGGCGGCCCTCACCTCGGCAGACTTGACAGCGTCCTTGAACTCCATAAGGCCGTTTGTGGTGAACTGCTTGTTGGTGAACTTGACGAGCTTGTACATCAAATGCCAGTATCGGTCGGGGTCGGCATGATCGTCTGCCCAATCTGTCACTCCAGGTTTCGAAGCAAGGTATCCTTCGTATTGAGGCCCCTTGGCCCTGAACGTCGGCAACGGATCAGGTAGGTCGTCTCACAGCATGCCCAGCGTTTGTGCAGTTCGCCGCTGTTGATTGTTGGCATTGAGTGCCAAATGCATCTGGTAAATGAGTCGGGCCCAGAGATGAGGTGCAGTGAGCTGCCGTCGGTCGTCCTCATTGAGATTGGCATATGGTGTCCGAATGATGTGCTGGATTTCCACGTGTTGTGAAAGCACGAGTGACTGTACTTGCACCTCTGCTCGACCAATCACTACCGCACGGATATCACGAAGGCGAAGTCTCCAACTCACATCTTCTGGCGTGTTTTGCAGAGCCCCTGTCAAAAGTTTCCTCAGTGACTCTTTTGCTGCTTCTGCCTCGTTTCGCAGTGCAGTGAAAGCGCCTTCTGCCAGTCGCCCTTGACGTCAGGCCAGAGGTTTGAACTGTAGAAGCGCGACACGTTCCAGTTGCGGTTTGTGGTCTGTCCGATGAATTGGGCAAAGCGGCCTTTTTGCCCAGGAGCCATGGCTTATCGCGGTGGAAGGGATGCAAGTCTTGATCCGCGCGGCGGGAATGTGTGCAGTGGTGGGTAAAACTATCGAACAACGATGCGGGAATCGATCGTGCGGCTTGGGTGGTGTCGGGGGGGATGGCATCGGAGTGAACGATTGCGGCGAAGCGAAGAAATATTCTGGCAAACAGCGAAACAGTGGGTGATGAGGATATGTGTTGGTGCAAATGGAAGCAGCCAAGCTGGAAGTGGCAGCACCCCAGCCACCACCTTTTCCTCTTTTTGTTGATCGTCAGGCAGCTAGGCAGCAGTGCTTGACATGGCAACGGTCACTTCACGGCAGCTGCACGACTGCTGCTACGCTTCACTTCACGGTATTTCTTCGACATTTCCCGGAACGGAGTGCTTTCTTGCGCCGCCTCTTCATCCTTACCAACACCTCCTCGAATGGTACTCTGTACCAACATGTCCCTGTAAGGCCTGCTCTCTTGAGCCCAAGTTACCGCTGCCTCCGCCATTCAATGGCATTATCAGCTTCGCGAAAGCGCTGCAATTCAAGCCCACGCCGAGTCATCCCGCCTGAGAAAGTGACGGGATGTGGCCAGGCAGTCGAGAAACTCAAGTTCGGTAAATTAGAGCACACCGAGAGAAGCGTTTACCATCACTGATGCTGGAGCTACGCTGGCGCTGAGCGTGTTGAATGATCCCCCATGGGCGGTCAAGAGGTCGGCACCAAAGCGCGGCTTTTCCAGTAGCACGACGTAGCCACGCATGTCGTACAGCGATGTGACCAAGGGAGTGCCAGTAAAGATCCAGAGCACACGACACTTGAACGCGATGAGCTCGCGTCCGTGCTTGCGGATCTCAGAGTATCGCATGTTGTGGCCCTCGTCGCACGCAGCTCGATCAAATTGACCTACCAGCTTCTGGGCCTCGGAATCTGTCATTCTTGAGAGGTCTGTGTATGTCATGACGACGACGTTGTACGCCGCCGGTCGATTGAGGCGGGCTTTGAAAGCCGCGCTGCCCGCTCGGACCTCGTACTTGCCTTCTGTAGGCAATGGTTTCTGCTTGTGCGATCCGTACCGCCAAACGTGGAAGTCAACACCGAGCTGGTCATGTAAAATGTCGACCGTCATTGCCGCAAGCGATGCTGGCACGAGGACCAGACTTGGTTTGATGCGTTGCACATCGACACCTTCCGCGATCCTCATCTGAAGCCCAGCAATGATACTGCACATGATCATCGCAGTCGTGCCGGTCCCTGGCGCGTCCGCAATCACACCACCACCTTGCGTTCCCTCGCGATGGAGAGTGAAGAGGAGCGCAGTCTGCTGCGTAGGGTTGAGGGTGTGACCCGCGACGGGCTGGCCTCCCACGAGGTT
>ANSM01000204.1:0-27636 GCA_000347735.1 Cercospora canescens BHU | reverse complement strand
CCGGCGCAGCGAACACGAACCCAGACTCGAGCAACAACGAGAACGAATCCAGCCGTGTATCGTCGCCGGTGCCGACGAAGAACAACCCCTACGGCGGGCCCGAAACGTCCTACGAGAGCGGCGAAAATGGCCACAAAATCGCCTTCGACCCGCGCGACATTTCCGAGTCGGCGGAGCGCAGCAAGCAGCCCAAGCTGACGCTGATGGAGGAAGTCCTGCTCATGGGCCTCAAAGACAAACAAGGGTATTTGAGCTTTTGGAACGACAATATTAGCTATGCGCTGCGGGGTTGCATTGTGATTGAGCTGGCGTTTCGGGGCAGGATTTCTATGCAGAGGGGGAGTGAGAGGAGGAGGTTCCCGTTGGCGGAGAGGTTGATTGAGGTCGTGGATGATTCGTTGACGGGGGAGGTGTTGCTGGATGAGGCGTTGAAGATGATGAAGAGTAGTGAGAAGATGAGCGTCAGCAGCTGGATTGATCTCATGTCCGGTGAGTGGGTGCTTTTTTCTTTGTTCGAGACGGACAGAGCACGTTAAATTGGAGAGTGTGGTGGTGTACTGAGTGGGGTGGAACCCGGCATACTTTGGAGTAGAGAGCGTGGTGATATGCTGACCGAGGTGGAACACGGAATTCTTTCAAGCGAAGAGGATGGCGATGCACTGATTAACGTGAAATCCAGGTGAAACATGGAATCTCATGAAAATCGGCTACCAACTCAAACAAGTGCGCGAACGACTCGCCAAAGGACTGGTCGATAAAGGCATTCTGCGAACCGAAAAGCGCAATTTCCTCCTCTTCGACATGGCTACACATCCCGTGACCGATAACTCGGCGAAAGACGAGATCCGTCGGCGCGTGCGCACTTTCCTCACACAACGAACCGTCGTCCTGCCTGCTTCGCAATGGTTGCCGGAAGAGATGGATTTCCGATATCTGCGCACCATCGCCATGCTCTGCGCGGCGTATGCGGCGAACGTGCTGGAGAATGCTTTGACGACGTTGGGACACGAGGCAAGAGAGCGGGCTTTCGCGCAGGTGGATGAGCTGCTTGCCGAGTACAGTCAGTGGCCTTTTGGAAGGAGAGCAGGTGGACCTTCGGCGATTGGCGCGAATCTGGACGGTATCGTGCGCGACGAAGTGAACGGCGCGAAGGATAAGGAATTGCAACTGGAGGTGAGGACTACTAACTCCATTGTTCTCTGCCTGTGCCGTGCTGACTTTCTTTGCAGGTCGTGGCTGCTTGTCTGAGCGTCTTCACTCGCCTGGACTCGCTGTTGTAAAGGTGCCCTCGACCGCTCTCTGGCCGGCTCACCGTAGGAGCTGCAGCGCCGCCCTCAAGACTGGACCGGCGCGTGGGGAGGAAGAAGAGGCTGAATGCGGACGGGAGGTCCATTGTTGCGGGACTGCCCAGTATGAATGACCCAGAATCTTGTGGCAAACCCTGGCCATTGCTCTGACCGGATCGGCGCACAGTCAAAAATACAGGCACCAGGCGTGCATGAACACAACGACACAGCTCGCTCACCTCAATCGCAGTGGAGCTGCCACCGACGCAAAGTTGTACGATCGATGGGCGACCTTCCACTTGGAGGAGAAGCCAGCGGGAGGAACATCTGTCGCATTCAAGCAGTCCTTGGAGAGTCAATCCCGCTACCAGAGCACGAAGAGCGGCCTGGTATGGCAGCGTCGTTGCAGCTTTATCAACACTTTTGTTTCTCCTTCACGAAAGATATCTTTTTCTCTTTTTTTTCTTTTTGCCTGGATGGTGGCGGCATTCGGTTGGTAGCGAAGAAGATACCACGCAGAAATTGGAAAAGAATTATTGATTATTTGATTGCGGCACATGGTATTGACTGATATGTGTTATATCCAGGCTCTTCACTCTTTTCTGCTGTTAGCATGGATGTCGCACGTGACTCCGTTCAGAGTCTGACAGCCGCAGGGGAGGACGATAGCGGGAAGAGAAGGCAGGAAACATGAACTGGACCTTCCGACCTGAGTATAAAAGCGGTGTCTCTCAGTTCTTCTTCACAGCCTCCTGCGATCGTCTGAAGAATATCACCTCCGTGTGCGACTGTGTACCATCGGGACCACATTCGATTGCAGGTTACCTCGGAGGCTCCAGCGCCAGCAATGCACTCATCCCTGTTGCACTACCATCTCAGCTCTCCTCTGATAATCAGATCGACTGGTCCTTAAGGACTTGATCACAGCTGTTGTGTCATGTATCGTGCTATCCTGCAGCTGCGAGACACCAGACCGGACCACTTTCGAACAGGCTTCACAGCACATTGGTACCTCTCGTGTCACATGACCAGAGCTGAATCCAGGACTCTCACGCACTTCGACTTTTCTCCAGATACAATTGCTATCATTTGAATCTCAAAGGCCCATGGAGTATGGCTGCTCGGCTTAAATTTATTGTTGGCTTGGATTTTGGGACAGTAGGCACAGGTATGAGCCTGGCTGGAGACGAATCACAGAGGCTAACGAGACTAGCTGTCAGCTATGTGACCTCCGGATCGAGCTTGGAAGACGTCGTCGTAGTTCGTCAATGGCCTGGAGACCAGTACTTTGACCTGAAAGAGAGAGTGCCCAGCAAGATGGCTTACTCAAAGGACAATTCTCGAGTGTGGGAGCTAAAGAACAATGTATGGGGGCTCCAAATCAACCCATTGCTCAACCACTGCACTCTCTTCAAGCTCCTACTGGATGACGAATTATACCCAGAAGACCTGGTGGTGCGCCTTACCAAAGCAGGATTGCTACATCTCTCTGGCCAACTTGACGCTCAGAGGATAGCTGGTGACTTTTTATACGAAGTACGGAAGCATTTAGACGAATTCCTCTCGGGACTTTTTGGCTCCTTACTCTTGAAGCATACACGACTTGACCTCCGAGTTACTGTACCGGATGCCTGGTCTTCAAGTGCACGAACTGCATTTGTAGAAACTCTCAAGCAGACGGGCTCCGAGTTGGACGACATTTCTCTTGTCAATGAGACGGAAGCCGTTGCTAGCTATTTGTTGACCCAAGCGCTCGAACATAACGAACCTAACCAAATCAATGTCGGTAAGCATGCAGAGCGCCTTTTTACATGACTGAACGCTCTCAGGAAGGGGACGTCGTCCTCGTTTGCCACTGTGGTGCTTCTACGATCGACGCAGTGCCTTATGTTCTCAATCATCGCCTCGGGTCGAGTACGAAGAGTTCTGTCCCAGAGCCAGTAAGCCGAAGTAGGTTTCCGTATGTAAAGTATTTTGCTGAAAGGAGAAAGGCTCCGTCCCGGGCTCCATTTCTACCGACCTTGATTTCTGCGAATTAATGCATCGCAGATTTGGCACTGAATGCGGAAGGGTCTTTGCGTCTGGAAAGTCACGAATAAATCGAATATTGGACGAATGGGAGCGAATCAAACGAAGTTTCAGACTAGAGTCCAGAGGACCAAGTGAGATCTCTTGTAGACTTCGTGGAGCAGAGCGCTCAGAGTTCTACGACGAGGAAGAAGGCATCATCATATTGTCCCAGTAAGTAGCTCATTCGGTCTTCATTTGGTGCTGACCGATTAGACTGCAGCTATGACATACGAGCAATGTTCGATCATGTCATTCAAAAGATTGTAGCCCTCCTCGAAGAGAAAATCAAAAGCATTGGCCAACGGGGCCGTCGCCCAGGTGTAAGGTCAAGCTAGCTCGGGCGACGTATTCTATACTTACTGTCGGCAGCGAATCTATCTGGTCGGTGGTTTCGTAGAATCGGAATACGTCTACAGGCGCTGTAAAGACTGGGCCGAGACGCTCTCTCTGAGGATCGTGGTCCCGGCGCGTTGGTAAGCCTGACACACACCAATACCTTTGCGAATCTGATCGAGTATAAAGCAACACCGCGTCCGTTCTAGGAGCTGCACTCAGTGGTCTGGAGAAGCTGAATCCCAGAGCTCGCTATGCTTCCTGCAGTGCGGTATACTTGCCTCGATGCCATTTCGTGAGAACGTGGACCCAGAAACTCATGCGTTCCGAGACGCTGGGTCGCAGCAGAAAATGTGCAGAGACCGTGTTAAGTGGCTGATCCGAAAGGTGTCACTACTCCGGCCGCCGCCAGATTGTTTGCGATGCAGAGTGCTAATACTGGGTGATCACAGGGCGAACGATTGACCTCGTCTGACGTCCGGTCACACGGTGTCGTCTTCTCATATGCCAAGCTAAACAGCACATATATGCCGCCCTTTCGTCTTGCCATGGTTTCTAGCGCTCTCGAAGACCCTCCAGATGGATTTGGAGGACCACGTATGTATCATTTCACCAACATACAAACAAGGACTGATGTCTGAAAATGCCAGATGTTGAGCCTTTCGCTACTGTGAACGTGGAATGGACTAGCGAAGATGTTAGGAGACTGTCGAAGTTAGGAAGGTCCCCTAGACGCGAACGCACTATTTTCACTGTGTCTTTCCAATTGCAATTGGAGATTGATCCTAGGTCAGGCGGAGTCAAAGTTTCCGCGGTTCGAGATGGCTGGGACATCGGACACACCAAAGTCGAATACAACTCAAGACATCGATCGTGGTGGAAGTCGCGAGCCAAATCGCCGCGTTTGCCAATCACTGCAGAGACTAGCACGACCATATCTCGCCCCGGCCTTGAGGAGGAAGATGCAGGCGAACTGGCTGATAAGGAAGACTCGGATCCGGGATTCGAAGACACAATTTCCCTGGCTGATACTGCTGCTCCGTCTGTGTTGTCTCAGGAATCGATGTTTTCTCAGGCCACCACGTTGGACGGAACGGTTGTATCTGACGAGCTCATACAAGCTTTCGTCACTGAGATCTTCTGCACGGAAGAACTACACGTGCTCCTTGCAATGGCGTACGAGGACTCAACGATCGGACACGAACGTCTGAGGAGGAATCTTCGACGTATGATAGCACTTTACGGAAAGAATTTAATGCGTGAGACTACCGATAAGACTGAGAACGGCGCGGCAAGACTACTCCGATCGAGAGCCATGTCTACTCGTGCTGCAAGCACGGTGATGGGTCACATTAGCGAAAGACACACCATGATCATGATCGAGAGCATGGATGACGAGAAGACACCCGGGGTCAATGCGGACTCAAATACGCCTATAACATCTGAAGCGCACGAGCCTGGCCACGATCCGGAAGCCAAAACTGAACAGACGGTTTCGTGGCTTGCAAATGCGGAACTCACTGTTGATAATCAAGACGAAGAAGATGAAGACAGCGGCCTCGATGATCTCGGTGAAGAAGACAGCGACCTTGTCGAGAAATCTTTTCCGAGTTTGACAGCATTCTTTCTCGAAAGCCATGCGTATGCTGAATTCAAATCGCAGTTGCTCGCGTTCGCTCACGGTCCGTACGAGAAGCGTATTCAGAAAGCTCTTGGCCGAAACGTGATTGGCATAGAAGGTGACAAGCTGGATCCCATATCTATTCATGCTATTGCTGCTGAGTTGTCCTGGGTTCCGCCCGAAAAGCTCTCCTTCAAAAATGAAGGACATGAGATTAGCTGGCTCGACCGTATGAAAGGCTGTGTCGAAGAACATCTGGACGAGAAATGGCGTTGGTGGCCACTGTCGCATAGGAAGTATTCATTGCCATTGAACTATCTTCGCTTGACCTGGCAGTCGGTAAGTCGAGAGAATCATGCGTTTGTAGTTGGTCTGGCTGATATCGTCTAGCCTATCGGGATTGAGCACCATGTGGCCATTCCAGTAATGGTCAAAGATAGCATTGTGGCCGCCATGCAAACGGCACCAACATTCGTCACCCAACCGGCGTCGAATGCTGCACCCACGACCCCAAGTGCTGCTGCGCCGCAGAATGTGGCTGCAAGCGGTGGCCGTCCTGCAACCACATCTGGTACGACACAGCCAGGAACAATCAATACAACTTCGAATACTTCCACTGGCGGGGCCATAGCATCCCAGCCTCCAATGGCCGCAGCGGTCCCAGCACCTAATCCCACACTGACATCTCGCCGTGTTTATCTTTGCATACGAGATGGAGATGGCTACCGCTTCCACACTCTGCATATCCAGCCTGTCCAATCTGATCAAGCTGACCAGCAATTTTTCTCCGACCTCAAGATTGAATACCTCAGAGCACGAGGATGGTTCAAAAATTGGTTCTCAATCTGGCAGTATGACCACTGTCAATTCTATGAAGTTGGTTGACTCAGCAAAGACGTTCACACGCGACTTGCACTAATCAACTGCATACCTTAGTTCTCTAAACACGCCCTCGGCACTGGCGAGCCAGCAATCATAAGCTTTCCCGCAGATTCAGACAGCGAATATGAATTTCTTCCCAAGCCGATGTCCGCCATCATGGGGCCTCCACTGGGTCCAATCGCAGAAGGTGAATTCCGTGACTTCTTTTACGGAAAAGTCCAAAACGTCAACCTGACTTCGCGATCCTGGCGACTTTTGCGTCGCCAGCAGATTCTTGGCACGATTCCTAATACCGGGGCGGTCAGCCTACTCCCCAAAAAGCTCAAGGAACTGCATATGAGTGATGGTTCGAGACAGCCATTCTGGGGCCTGTATGCTGTCGAGAGACGCTCGTTCATCCGTGTCGTGGCTTACTTTGTGTTGTGCAATTCACCAGGAATCATCTTCTTCTTCCTTTGGTTGTTTCAGTGGGGACATGCTGGGGATTTACAGAATGGGACCGTCCCGGTGCAGTTGTCTTTGTCGTTGACGGTAGGGTTTGTTGCATTCATTTATGGGACGAGGGAGGATAAGAGACCTGGAGGGGTACGATAGAGGCTGATTTGAGCGGTCTATAGGAAGATGACTCCGCTGAGGCAAGATTTAAGCCGCTTCTAGGTAAATTATTCAGCGAACAGGCTTGACCTACAAGCAGGACAGAGGATTCCGTTCACCCAATTGCTGAAGTGGTCCACGAGTATGTATCGTTTGGTCGCATTGACGTGATCTATGGCTCTACATGGTGCTGGCACCAGCCGCTGCGGATCGCTTCCGTGTGTGCCCAGTGTGATGTAAGTGGCAGCCAATCAAGGTACCCTCAGAGTGGAGGCAATGAATTTGCACACCCTGCTATCCCGTGACTTTCAATGTGGTTATATACACTGTCAACTCTTGGCAGAACCTTCCAACATGATCAAGGTCTTCCACACTAGTTTGACATCATGATAACTTGTCAGCAATAACGGCTTGGCTGTCTCACAACACCCAAACACTGGCCGTGATCTACTCGGAAGCGTTCCCATGAGAAATCATGTAGAGGGCAGAACACGTCTCTTGTGCTGCGTCGTCCATTTAATTACCATCGCATGATCAGGCACAAGTAAGACGACTAGTTCTCCCACGAGGCGAAGACATTTCAATCCCTATCTATTCCTCGTTCAGGCCTGCAATCGTGCTTCGTTGTCCGATTCAACATTCGCAAAGCACGGCACCATGCGACCCAATCCTGAAGCAGGGGCCGTTAGACAACTCCCTAGTTTCGGCTAAGTAACCCTACATGCTATTCTTGAACACCAGTCTGCCTAATGTCGGCGGAAAGCGTGTGCCCAGTCATGACGATGGATTTAAAGCAATATTTGCCACGATAGCGACTTGGAAGCTAGCTAACGCAGCTGTAAACAGAGATGGAATTCTACTGCCGTTCCAAAATCGATAGAGTAGGCGAACTACATCCTGCTTCCTGATTGCAAAGAGCATCTGTACCGTCGTATAGAAAAGTAGCGTAAGTAAAGGTCGCTCCAGCGACAACAGCGTACCCGCTGTGTGTGGCTCCTGCGGCGTCAACAAAATCCGTCTGGGTCGCGCCTGCGGCATCGACATATTCTTTGTAAGTAGATCCATCGGCAACGTATTCGGTGAATGTAGCCCCGGCCACCACGGATGCCGTGATTGTGGTCCCGTATGCGACATATTCCGTGATCCGATAATAGCCCTCACGAGAGGCTCCATGTTTCTTCAAAGAGCTTGTGCGCCCTGCTAGACGCCAGATATTCGGCCGGAAGACGGAAGAGCCCTGCGGCAGCACGAGCAAATTGTTATAAATTAAAGCAAGAACGCGTTAGGACTGGAACATACCTTCCTTCTTACTGCGCTCCCGTCATTATGAAGTACCTGTCGACTTTGATTAGCGTAGCTTTGGCATTGTTCCTATCAGGCACTGTCAATGCAGACTATGTAAGTTTTAGCTCAGATCGGCTGCTATTCAAGTCCTGCTCGTTAAGACTTTAAAGACTGTATGCGACCAACGCGAAGGCCTTCCGGGCTATTGCAAAGTGTATTCCGATTCAGGAGAATACAAATATGAACGCACTCGGTGCCGCGAAGTAAGCTATCTTCAGCAAGATTGAACTAAGAAGACGCTGGATACTAAACTCCCTCGCTTAGGCCAAGCCATGTAATGTAGTGGGCAATGGCTGTTGGTTACATGCGGAGTTTATCGAGGGCGGATGGTACTCCAACTGTAGCTGATAGGCCGCGGTCTGAGCTATGAATACGTTAAAGAGTCCTAGGATGCTGGAATGGATCGCATATTGTCCTCTGGCGGTCCAATCAATGTCCTGAAATCAATTGTAGCCACTCTCCCGGCCTGAGACAGGACGGCAACCATATGGACACTCGCTGGTCCAAGCAATGATATTACGCCCCAAAAACACGTTGGTTGTGCCGATGTAGGACTATAATCTATGCTTTCACCTCATATTTCGTGGGAGCGGTGTGGCCATGTCTCTGTGAAAATGTTCGAGGGCACCATGATGACCGTCCGGATGGACCAGTGCGCGGGCTATTGAACGTGATAGACCGTCAGCATCCCGCTTGTCCGACTGAGAGGCAGAGAAGGTGTTACAGGTGATCTCTTGATCAAGCCGGGCGGTTTATGCGGTAGTGGTGTGCTGTTGTTAATGGACCGGCGTTGATTGCAGCTGAGACAATTTGTTGGCCAAGACTTGCATTTGCTCTTTCGATCTGCGAGGTGTCAGTGGGACAAATGGTGCCATCGCAGTAACTTGTGTGTTGGAGTGCAGAGCAGGGTTTCGGAGGTGCTCGATCTGCTGCAAGCTATAAGCACTGAGATGGATTGCATCCATCTGGCAGTTCGTAGCGTAATTGATTACCAGTTTATCCAAGGCAGCCTTTGCTAGCAATCCTAGAGAGACAAGAGCCTCGTTAATTCGCGAAGATAGTTAGTGTGATATGTTTCATTGCCCGTATTATCATCGAAAAGTTCCAACGCTAGAAAAGGTTAAGAGGGACATGGCAGCTGCCGGATAATTATCGGCCTCTACATAGCGAGAACTAGGGCTTACCTGGAGCACAACTAGCCAACATTGACCATCTGAATAAGCTTTTGGTATCAGTGAAGAGACAGAAACCCTAGGGCTCTGGCAAAGTTTGGTTTCTGCCATGTATGAAGTGTCATTTGCGTCCAATCGGGTTTGATTGGCGTCAACAGATAAGTGAGCGAGGCAAGTAGCTCGACGACCGAAGCAGGTACTTGGACGTACACGGAAAGAGCTGAATGACGGGCATAACATCACAGAGCGCGAGGGATCTCGTTCGAAGCAGCGAGAATATTTCGTTCGCACCTTCCCCATTGGACTTACGTGCTCGACGCGTGGGCCCTTTGAGCACAGACTCTAGTTAGGGCATATATGTAGTTAAACTTTTCCCTTGTGAAAATCAGACCACTTATCAGGGCTCGGGGCATTTACTTAGGGCTCGCTGAAGGAAGAGTCCAAGCTGGCTATCAGCCTTAAATATGCTAGCCGAACATCAGGTTTCGGTCCGCTGTCCCTCAGGGCGTACGTTGCTGAAAACCCTGAGATGGAGAAGACCAGCAGAATAAAGCATCCAGGGGTGATAAGCCACCAGGACAAAGCGCTATAAATGGAACAGGACTCAACTTGATACCTCAGGGCGAGTCGACTGCATTCACATCCAGACCGGCGACAGCGACGCTGATCGAACAGTATGCGAGGAGCGACAAAGAACATCCATAAGGAGTTTACTGCATTATTTGCTCATTACCTGTCCAATTTATGCTTGACTGAGGACTTCACAATTGCTAAAATCCAAGGCAACACGAGGATGTACTCTTCTGCCTGCATCCATCGCCAACACCATGCAGCAGGATCTAGCGAAAGATTGGCAACACCCTACAATGGTCGCCGATCCTGTGTCCCGGCACTTGGTAGCGCAGTGTCAGCAAGCGGGTGATATTTCCCATGGCATCCGAACTGGACCAGAATCGGCAATGCCACGGCATAGATCGCACCAATGGTATGTTCCAAAGTATAAGACATAGAACACGAGGTCACTCCAGCGGGTTCCGGACTGTACGACGAACCAGCACCTCATCACACGATATTAAAAGAGGCTACGACGCTCAGTGATCAACCGAATATGTAGGAATATTGCTTCTACAGGTCACACAAATCACTCATAACGTCCAGAGGAAAGTCTTCGGATAGTAATATTCAAATCAAACATAACCACGACTCGGACGACGACAACATGTTTCTTGATTTCTGGCATCTACTGCTTCTTGCGACCCTCATCGGAAACATTGAAGCCTAGTGCGTCGGAAGTTCGTGGGCGTGCAGTAGTGATGGTCGCTATGTGGTTAGTTCATTTCTTGTCCGAGACGAAACTCAAGAATACGCTGGCAGAATCTTTCACTCCTCGCCAGATAACTTGCGACGTGAATCAACATGGCACCATACACACAGACTGTAGCCCATCCAGAGTCTGTGTAGATTGCCCACACGATGGACCAAGATGTATACGCCCCCCTTTGGGTTGTCCTCCTTAGGCCTAAGGCTCTCTGAGTATCAGGCTAACCAGAGGGGGCGGATCATTCGGACTTGCAAAAGGTGACAGGGTGACAGGCGGGCAACATAGAAGGAGCAAGGGCTTACGAGTGCAGGACGAGGGCGTCACCCGAGTTAAGAGTCGATCTGAGAGTTGTCTTCACTAATGTGCGTGAAGTGAAAGCCTGGCTATTCAAAAGTGAGCAGGCAGCAGGTGTGGACGCAGTAAAGGAGACGACCTGAGTCTTCAATGACCTCATCAAATCTTTCAGACGCGTCACACTATCAGTAATCATCCGTGTGCTCTGAATTACCAATGTTCCAAGCAGCAGTGACGATCGTGCACATTCTCTGCACTTTCCAGTCAGACTCGGCGAGATAAAGTTAATGGAAACTCTCGCAACTTCGAACGACAAGCTGCCTCCCGCGCTCGCATATCGTACTCGTCGTTCTGCTCGTTCCTCGTGTCCGACAGGAGGGGATTTAGAGTTCAGTTTCCACAAGATTCAACCCAGACCGGAGTCACCAATGCTACGAAATGAAACTTTGAATAAAATGTCGTAAAGAATACGATATCGAATTCTATCGGATCATGCGGTTCGCTCATGCCCCGTCACACTCTGAAGAAGGCAGCGGTGCTCCTCTGATAACGTAGAGCCACGGCATCCATTTCCCGTACGACCAGGAGAGGAAGGCTTTTGCACCAAGACATTCTAGTCAACTATAATTACGAGCACGACGAAGGAAAAGATGTTTTGCAGTCTCCGCCAACTTCTGCTTCTCAGAACACTTCTCGTGGCTATTGAAGCTCAGCGCACTGGGCAGGGACGCGCATGCAGTAAAGATGGATTGAAAGTGGTCGGTAATTTATCCACTGCAACGAAGGTGGAGATCATGCTGACGTAGTCGTCTTTCCCCCTGTGGAGATAGCTTGCGATAGCCACCTACGAGGCAAGTTAGTGGACAACTGTGATAGCAAAAATCAATTTTGCATCGATTGCGGAGGTCTCTTCGGGCCAAGATGTGTATCCGGTCCTCAAGGATGTCCGCTAGTCCGACTATAGAGGACGCATCGTTCGGGCTTGCAAAGCGTGACAGGCGGGCATCATAGAACGAGCAAGGACTGGGGAGTGCAGGATAAGGGCGGCAGCAGAGTCACGAGTCTGTCTTGCTGCCATGAGCTTCACCCGTAGCTCGTTTCGAAACGGACATTTGCCTTCGCTTATATGCGCGAAGTGAGGAGGAGCGAGGAGGCAGTGGGCGTGGATGCAGTAAAGTAGACGACCTTAGTCTTCAATAACCTCTTTAAATGCGTCACACTGTCAATAACTGTCCTTGTGCTCTGAATTACCACTGTTCCAAGCAGCAGTAGTGACGATCATGCACATTCTCTGTACTTTCCAGTCAAACACCCTACAACTTCGCCTTCAACTTCGCACCCTCGCCTTTTGTGAAATACTCCTTGGCAGCCTGTTTCGCCTTCTCCACGACGCTCGCATCCTCAATCGTGGCAGGGAAAACGACATCCTTCTCGTATTCTCCCTCCAACGCATGTTCCAAAATCTCTTTCAAACATCTCCGTAGAGTCTTGCCAGATCTCGTCTTTGGAATCACCCCAGGTGCCGCAATGAAACCACCCAACGAGGCAATGGGACCAATATGCGAGCGAAGTTTGGAGTTGAGGTCTTTGAGGAGGGTATTGTAGGGTGGGAGATTATCAGGGGAGATCGCGATCCAGGCGAAGGGTACATGACCTTTCATGCTGTCGGGCATGCCAACCACAGCAGCTTCGGTTATATCTGGGTGCGAGGAGATGGCTTGTTCGATGGCGCCGGTAGAGAGGCGATGGGCGGCGACGTTGATGACATCGTCAGCGCGGGACATGACGTGTACATAGCCGGAAGAATCGATCATGCCAGCGTCGCCAGTATCAATCCACTTCCCTTCGAAGCGGCGAAGGTACCCTTTGTAAAACCTGTCTGGGTCCTGCCAGAGGGTTGTCAGGCCGGTTGGAGAGAGAGGCATTGCAAGAACGATGTTGCCCATGGTTTGCTGGGGAACTTCTTTGCCCTCGTCATCGACGATGCGAACATCGAAGCCGGGAACTGGCTTTCCTGCGCTACCGGGTTTGATGGGAAGGGGCGGATAGAAGGTTCTATCTGAGAAGTTCAAAGCTGTTCCCGGGAGGAGAGCGAGAGAAGTCATGGGAGAGCCGGATTCGGAGGACCACCAGTTGTCAATCACAGTGGCGTTGGGAGCACAGTACTTGCCGATGAGTTCGTCGTACATTGTAACGATGGCCGGCTCGCTGCGTTCGCCTGCAAGGAAGAGTGCACGGAGGTTCTTGAGACCGCCGCTTTCGCCGCGTTTGGTGAAGAATTTGTTCTCAGGATCTTCCTTGCGAATGGCTCGGAGAGCCGTTGGGGCCGTGAACATGGTATTGACTTTGTGCTCCTCGAGGATTCGCCAGAATGTGTCAGCGGACGGCGTACCGACTGGCTTGCCTTCGAAGAGAATTGTCGTTGCACCTGCGAGAAGAGGTCCATAGACGATGTAACAGTGCCCGACCACCCAGCCGATGTCACTCGCGGTGAAAAGTACATCCCGGCTCCCTCGTATTCCGAACACATATCGGACTGTGAAGTTGAGTCCAACGGCATGTCCTCCTACTTCTCGCACTACACCTTTGGGCAACCCTGTTGTGCCAGATGTATAAATGATGTATAATGGATCGTTGCTCTTGACAGGTACATTCTCAGCCCGCTGACCACGATCTCTTGCTGATTTCACCAAGCTCTGCCATGTCCGCTCTCCAGCCAATCGATCAGTGTCGTTCCATCGGTGCTCGTCTCGTTGCCAAATGATCACCCTCACGGGCTTGTGCTGCGCTTCTTCTATTGCTCCCTTGATCATGGGCTTGTATGGCAGTGGTCCCTTCGCGCCTTCAATTCCGCAACTTGCTGTGAGAATGGCCTTGGCCTTGCTCGAGTCAATGCGTTGTGCAAGCGACGAAGCTGAGAAGCCTCCAAACACAACCGCATGCACTGCGCCCAACCTTGCAACTGCCAGCATGCCAATCAATGCCGCCGGTATCATCGGCATATATATGATGACCACATCGCCCTTCCGGACGCCTTCTTCGCGCAGCGCTCCAGCGAGGACGCCGACTTCCTCGTCGAGCTTCGCATATGTGATATCCTCCTTCTTCTTCGTCACCGGACTGTCCCACTTGATTGCAATATTGTCTCCATTCCCGGCTTCTACATGTCTCGTGACAGCGTTGTATGATGTGCTGATTTCTCCATCAGGATACCACTGCCAGCTTCCGTGAGTCGTGCCATCCTGGAGCTTCTTCGTCGTTCGCTTAAAAGCTGTCGTGGGAGCTTTATGCCATGCGACCTGCTCGGCCTGGTGCATCCAGAACTTCTCCGGATCCCGTTGATGATACTCGAATGCCTCGTCCTGCTTGTGAGGCGCCATGACGGGTGTATACTACGATGACGATTTCTTTGGGTGATTGGGACAAGAGGAGAACCAAATATGATCCACTTACCATGACATGCAGCATATTACATGGCTGGCCCTGGAGCTGCGGGCGTACCTTTCGGCTAAGCAGCGACGTTAGCCACGACGTAACTCGATCGGACTAATGGGAAGACGAAGGGGTTGGTTCGAGCGCCAAGCCCGCCATCTTCTCCGCTCCCCGCCATCCCTCCGCAACAAAAGCAACGTCACTTCAAGGAGAGCTTCGTATGTCGTTCACGTCTACCACTCATCGTCACAAGCAGTCCACTCGCGATTCTAGTTGTAGAAATGCGGCACCAAGCATGCTTTGAATGCGACTATACCATTATTCGCACTACCGACGAATGTCAATCTGTACTCAGCCACTAAGGAGCATTCACCACACCGCGAGTAGTAGTGACCTCGAGATCAGCACTGCGATGCATTGTTGCACCCTTGTTGATTATCAGCGCCCCTCCAGCACCCATCATGACACCCAATCCTATTGCAGCAACCTCTGGCTGTTCCTTCGCCGTCGCATACGCCAAAGTCTTGCCGCAAGACTCAATGGTCGTCCACACATTCTCGACAGAGCCCAGAATCGACAAAGTCTGGTCTTTGCCAGGATATTCACCTTGTTCGCTGAGTTCATCCACGAAAACGGCCTCATACAAGCCGAAATTGACAAGCTGCAAGATGAGTTTGAACACTTCGAGCTTGTCTGCTCCTCTGACACCGGTGTACGTGAAGAGGACGTCGGCGCCTGTGGCGAGAAGGCTCATGTATATGGCCCACTTCCGATATTCGTGGCCCGGGACCTTTGTGTCAGTGGGAAGCATGGAGATCAGCCCTGCAACTTTGAGTGCCGTGCCGAATAAGAATACGACTCCGCCACCTTCGGTGAGAGATTCAGTGGCTGCACCACCGCCTTGCGTTGCAATTGTCTTGAGCATTTGAACCACGTCGACAATGCCTTTGACGATGGTCACGTTCATGATGAGACAGCCACCGAACATTGCCAGATCGCTCTTTCTGGATTCTGGAATGGTTCCCTGCACAAGTGAGTCGAAGAACGATTCGTCGACGGTGTCGAATCGCGGTGGAGCACGGCCAGTGATGAGCTTGGACATGACGCAAGTCATCGCTCCCAGAATGAAAGATACTGCGCCGAAGACGGTGAGATCGCCAAGTCCCATCTTCTCCCAAAGAGCAGTGATGATTGGAATGTTGATCCTGGTTGCACTTTAGCTACTTCGACTCGTTGGAACTCATTGTTCTGCACATACCTTGCGTTTCCCAGCTTACGGAAAGCACTGATAAGCTTCTGGACCAATTTCAGGATTGACAAAACAATCTCCTTTATGACGCCCAGGGCATCGCTCAAAAACTGTTTGCCAAGCTGCTCCCACAGATCATCGTTTGTGAAGGAGCCTGCGCTGTTGAACAGTTTGGACACATTCTCTCCGAGATCGGAAGCGAGTTTCGTAAAGCTATCGCCAAGCGGTGCGAATACCTGCTCCCATGTCGGATCGCCGTTGAAGTCGGATCGTGTGGTTGTAGCTGAAGTGATTGAGGAGCCTCTTCCAAAGCCTCCATTTTTCATCCGCTCAGGGAGATGATTTAGGGCCGCGCTTTTGGCGACATCTGACCCTGGACTCTGTCCATCATTGTTCAACGTTGCGGCCTGCTCGCCGATTGTCTTGCGGTCATCGATCTTGGATTGCAGGGCCGAGAAGAAGCTAACGATCAATTTCAGCACGATGCGACGAGTGAGATATTTCTTCACAAACAGTCACACATACCTATCAACCTGGCGCTCAATACCAGATAGAGCATTGCCAGAGTACACCAGACTGGCGTTGATGAGAGACTCGATGCTTTTCTTGGTAGTCTTGATATCCTCCCAGTCAAAGATGAAACCTGCAAACTCGATCAACATGTCTATGCCAAGCTTGATCTTCTGCCAGACCTAGAGCCAGAGTCAACAGCTGTGGTCAAATGTTTCGCTTGGCGCTTACCCATGTCAAAGCCTCGCCCACTTTCTCCACACAGTCAAGGATGAACCTCTTGACTTCTCCAGCAATAGTGCAGACGAATCGCCAAACACCTTCCACCTTCTCGACGATCCAATCCCAAGCGTCATGGAGCTTTTCTTTCGCCCAATTAAAGCCGTCCATAAGGATGTCTCCCAGAGATTTATCCTGCACCGCAGCTGTAGTTACCGTGATCGCGCTCTCAGCTGGCTTTTCGAGGTCAGCTTTGGCATCCTTCATCCTAGCAAAGCACTTTGCGGCAGTCTTCAAGTCGTCAGATGACGGTTTGTCTTTCTCCGCCATGCCTTCCCACACTGATTTTCCGGACTTGGTTGTGAGCTTACCCAGATCAGTGTCAGCGGTAATGTTCTCGAACGCAGACATGGCTTTGACGCTTGGATCAATCACCACCCTGGATGCTGCCATCTGAACGTTCCTTCCCTGTGCATCTTGCAAGCCGGTTATGGTGAGTGATCTGCCCGAAAGAGTGGCAGTTGGCACGATCAGAGCAGTCTCGCCAGTGGCGTCGATAGGTAGCCACGATCCCGCGGAGGCAATGTTGTACAGTCGGCCGTTGACGTAGGCTGTGGTATCTGACGAGGCCGTGACATTCAGACTACCATTGCGCAAAGGGCGTTTGCCCTCGTCCAGGACCGAGATCTTAAAAGTATAACTTCTTATCTCGAGACACTCCGTGGTTGCCGCTACGGCGAAAGGCTCTGACCTCCATACTCCTGTGTCACGGTTCTGGACCAAGAGCGTCAAATTCCCGAATGAGTCGTTGGAGATGACGTGTTGTGTGATGACGCTTGTACCACTGTTGGCGTTAGGTTGGCTTATCGATGGGGCGAATCCGGTCGACGCTCCTTTGCCCATGAGGACCGATGCGGGCGGTAGAGTCTGCGCAAGCTTTGATGCCGATGTGCATGTATAACCAAGTCGGCCGTCGTTTGAGACTGACCATATGGTCAGAGCAGGGCCGTCTTGTGCAACACTGATGTTGAGGGATTGCTTGAAGATGTCATCCCTTGCGATCAATTTGGCATCGACGTTGGCAGCAATACCGTCGGCAGCACCCAGGAGATGCAAGCCATCGGAGGCGCCAATTAGCAACCCTGTTTGTCCTGTGGTATCAACAAAGGAGGATATGGAAGAAGCGCCGACTGGACAAGGTGGATTGGCGTAGTAGTACTTTAGGCCTGAGCGGTCGCCTCCGGGGCGGGCGAATTCGCCAACCAACTTCGTGGTGCCTTGGATACGGTAGAGCACCCAGAGTCCGTTGCCCATCTTGTTGTGGCTAGCGATTGCTATGGACAGAATACTATCAGCGTTCTCTGGTAGGTGGAATGTTTGCAGGGCTTGCGCCCGCGAGGTAGAGGTATCGAGAACGATGCGTCGGAGATCGCTACCATCACCTCCTCGACCAAGGGGCACGATCGCGGCAACCAGTAACGGATAAGCATTGGGCGTTGTGACAGGCCCCTAGATCTGTCAATGGAATTGAAATTCAATGAGGTAGCCTGAGACCTACCATGAAGAGACTCTTTGTTGAAGGCACATCTTGAGCAGGAAACATAGTGGCGGCATCGAGTGCCCTCAAAGAGAATGGCTTAAAGGCATAGATTCGAGACGCCTGATCGCCATTTTTAACAGCGACAGCCAAGTAGATCTGCAAACTGGAATCCTGTTCGGCCACGAAGGTCTGAATTTTCCCTGCTGGAAGACGGAGCTTTTCACCCAAGTCAACGAGCTGTCGTTGACCATTCGCATTCTCCTAGTCCCCGTCAGTCATTTGCGTGGTATCTTGATGATGATGGTGTTACCTGGGTGAGCTCAAGGATGGGGGTATCATTGTTGCTCAAGCTGATGACAGCCGGCCTACGACTGTCGGGATCGAGGACGGTGACGAACTTCGAGCCGGCAGGCACAGGCACGGCTGCAATGTGATTCATCATGAGCTCCGTATCATATCGGATGGAAGCCATGATGGGCAAAAAAAGTTCTCGTCTCTGAAGACAGGATCCCAAGATGGTAAGAGTTGTGCATTATCGAAACAGATGCGCATGCCGATATATGTGTTCAGGGAAGCTGGACCGCAGACTTGGACCGCAGACTGCCATGCTCACACCATGCCGCACATTCCAAACGCATAGTTCGTGCCACCACACTAGCTGCAGAACAAAGCTTTGTCGGTGTCAGCGATGTAGTAAAAACCTAATCATATTTTGGTATACATGTCGTGGTGTTTTCCAGCCAGCCATGAATCAGCCACAGCCTGCCATGAAGTGCAGACACGAGTTCTGGACCACTCGAACAGCACAACGCATCATGTTATCGCCACCACAGCGAGCTAGAAGCTGCTTGAAGGTGTGTCACGTACAGATGACGCCGGGTAGACTTTCATGTGGTGGATGCTCAGGCACTGGTCGAAAGAACAGCCCTTCAAACGGCGCGTTCCGTTCCGTGCAAATTATCCATGGACGACATCTGTCACCTGGGGATGGCGTTTCGTTTGACAGCTGAAGTACCGACCTGCAGTAGCTCGAGCTGCCGGCTGCTTGAAGCTCTGAGGTTGCAGTGCAGACAGCTCAAGCTTTCTGAGTGCAGAACAAGCGCTCGGCTCTGAGCGAAGGCGCACTTCGCCCACCGCTGATCTGTAATCGGGCCATTACAGTCTCAGCCCGAACGACTACGTTTCAGCCAAGCGAAAAACGGTCAGGAGCTAGGGATGTAGCGTCCACGAGGCTGGCTGGAAAAATACAAATCGATCTGCATGCTTGCCGTCTCTGTCGCTGCTGAATGGCGATTGGTGTGGATCAGTCTGGACGATCGAAATGGTGCAAAGAGGCTGGCTGAAGTCCATTCCAATGTCATCTTCAGATTCCATCAGCTCCTTCGCGAAAGCTACATCAGACGCTGCCTCCCGCTGCTTCTAGCCTGTGCACGAGCCAACTCAGCAATGTGACCATTGACATGCGCAGGGAGACTGTACAGGGCTGGCTGGGCTTGAACGAAGGGTTTATGACATCCTGGGTTCAGCTTTGCTTCGGCCGCCACATCAGATGCTCTACCGCGTACCGCCGAACACAATCCTGCCATTGGCCTGATAGCTTCACGGCTGGACTTGGAACCCGAGCCTAGGCCTAGCAGTGCAAAGATGCCAACGAATGCGTCGACGTAATGGAATAAGGGCTTGCTGCGAGGAATGGGTTGACACGACGACATAAAACGCCGGCGCCGTGAATCTTTCTGGTCATTTTTCAGATCAGAACAAAAGTCGCATTGCCGAAGAACAGTAGTCCCCGATCACCGACCTCAGACTTTCAACGTACCAGCACCAAAAGCTTCGATTATGTCAGCAAGTCAATTCAATGTGAACGTAAGAATGTCATAGATGAAGCCTGAACTGAGTTGACATGAGTCCTATCATAGCTTGGGGGCTATCAGCAAGTGGTTGCAGTCACACAGTACGCACTGTCGACAGGTTTGGGGTTGGCCACTAAACTGACTAAAAAGGCAAATGATCAATACAAGCCTGGAAAACCTCTACCTGAAGAGTGCACTCGGCGGAACTCCAATTGATAGCATTGGCAACCGCGACTCATGGGTCGAGAAATTGGTTTTGGGGCCGCCTTCCATTGTCATTCGCTACTCGGACAGAGATCCGGCCCATGTGATCTACAAGATTCACGCAAAGAGCGGCGAGTACAATGTACGCTCTGGCTCTCAATTGACCTTCGGCAATTATCGAGGCTGATGAATACCAGGCATTCAAGAACAAAACAGCGAAGAAACCGGATGTATGGACTATACAAGACTGGGTCTTTGCCTTTCCAGTTGACATCGGTAAGCCTGTCATCATTTCTGCCACATTGCTGTTTGTCGCTGATCTTTGAAAGGCATGATTGCCCTCGATGATGCTGCGGCCAAGAAACTGCGAGAGGAGCTAAATGTGCCGGGCGATTACTCAATCACAAAGCTGGTCATGAACCTAAAAGGTAAGTGCAAAACATGACTGCAATGCACCTTTTCTTTAACAGCACCGACACAGACCCTCGGATCAGCGAGTATAGTGCTTCTGACTCGAACTTCGGGGGCAAGGAGAAGGAGATGAATCAGTACCAGTTTGATGCACTCAAGCTGTGGATGGGCTCTGTCGTGAACCCAACTGCAGGTCAGTCGTTGCGTCTTACCATTCGATCGCAGAATGCTGATCAACGACCAGACTCTCCAGATTCGCTTCAGAATTTCGACTTCAATAACCTTGGATATCTCGGGAATCCGACAAATGCTGCTTTCGCAGCATCACACGCCCCAACATTCTTGCCAAAAGGCCTACAATTCCAGACTTACCCTTGGAAAGATCCAAGCGGCGTTCAAGCAGCCACTGGGGCTACAGGAAACTCGCGTCTGAACTACTTCTGCTATATGGAGACGACTGGCGACAACCCGATGCCAACCGGACAAGCCCAGTGGCTACCCTATACAGGGAATTTCACCAGTGGCCGCGTTGATCGAGACCCCAGCGGCCTCGACATCATCCGAGATGACATGCCTTTGGGCTCATTTGTGATGACTTCAACAAACTTCTGGGACAACTACCTTCTGCCCAAACTCAAGATGTTCAACAAGTCTATGCTGATCGCAATTACCAAAGCCTGGGCCTGGTGTGATTGGAAGTCCAACTATGACCTGTGAGTACGGCTGGCTCGCCCCTATGTGCATGAAACTGACTTGCAAAAGCTCTGTTGAAACTTGGTTGGGCAACGATCCAAATATGAACGACAGTGATTACAACTTCACGAAGCTGGAAATGAGCGGTGGTATCACTGGAGACCTCATGATGACTATGCTTGCCAGATCGCTCTTCCCGGGACAGAACGTTTGGGGCTTCCAAAAGAGGTATTCACCGGGTGAATCAGGAGACAGCGTCGCTGCCACGATCGCAATCGCATGCAGTGCCAATAGTAAGTCGTTTCCACCAGGAGCAGAAATTCAAAGTGTCAATTCGCTGAACTGAAAATAGGCTCAAATTATGTTTTTGTAGCCCACAAGCCCGGTAGTAATGAGGTCACAGTGAAAGGTATCCACTCGGCATCGTTCTATGGAGAAGTCTGGCGAGGTATTCGAGATCATGCCTTCAGCAAAGCAGACCGGTAAGCTCCATGGGCCTCTTCCAGTCGAATCATTGCTAACATATTCACAGTGCCGATCGTGACTACAACTGGGGCTTCACCCTCGTCCTGCAGTCAGTCAGCGACGGGGGTCTACAAATTGTGGTCAAGGACAAAAGCGCCAACTTCAATTCGACCCGGCAACAGGACGACTTGCAGTACAAGATCGGAGGTTACGGAAGGTGGCTCGATGACCAATGGGCCGGACAGGCTGCAAGTCTCGGTGACTTGGAGGTCCGCTTGGCGTACGATATTGGCCAGACGAACAAATTGTTCTTCCCTGCGTCTGGTGTCTTCTACTACGACAATCCAGCCCTCACAGCCAACTCGGCACTCATGTGCACTGTTCGGTACAAGGGCGCGGGAGAGTCGTTCGCGGCCCCTCTGCCTGATCGCGCCGACCCGAACCCTGCACCTAAGCCATCCTCTGGTGAAGCTCCTCAGGAAGATAAGAAGGGCAAGGTCAACTTTTAAACTCGTTAATCGATCTGCTCAAAGGTAGCTTGATTGTACGGAATCTCTCGGCGTTCACGATCTGTCTTTCATTCGCACTTCTGCACGATCACTCGGCGCTCAGATGTGCTCAGGGCATGGGGCTATGGGAGTATCGCACCTGCGTGGAGGAGGGCAGACTGAGCAATGTATACGTTTGCCGCTTTGTCACCGTGTCTCTATCACTTCCATCCAACCATCAACAAAAGACGGATTTCAGCGCACACGCAGCAGACTCGATAGCAATCACATTCCTTTGAGATTGTGAGCTTTCGTTTAACAAGCAAACGGTAACCACGCATCAGCAAACGTTTTTGTGGTTTATTTTAGTCAAGCTTTCTGGTCGCTGACCCATGCCCAATGCCAACCCCTCACGCGTGCAAGCAGAACCATGCAAGGCCGGGATTGACTATATATACCTTCCTGTCCGACCTTTCTTTTTTTCGATGTCGCGCTTACATCACGGGCGCAATCAGGAGAGACCTATTCAAATAAAAGATTATGTCGACTACAAGAAGGACCTCCAAATCACCTCCGCGCTCAGCCGCGAAAGAACAAGTGGCTCCGGTCTTGATTTCTTTCATCGTTGTTCTTCTGGCCAGAATATTCAGTAGGCAGATGTCGAAAGTGCGCGGAAAGGAGGATTCGAAAAGGAATGAAAAGAGGAAGAAATATACTCGGCGGACTGCACGATACTCCGATGCGGACTCGTCCAGGAGAAGATGATATCGAGTTGTGAACTTCTCTCATGCTTTGCGGAGGTCGTTCCGGGAGCGTCAGGGTCTCAACATGTTGCTCCGTCGAGACGGTGTTGGCCAATACGAGGGCCGTCATATGTAGGGCGCCACCCGACCCACCTCATATGACGACGGTAACAATTTGGTACACCTTGAGCTTAGCGTAGGGTGCCAGACTGGGAAACGGTCCACGTGGCTGCACCAAAGCCCTCGGTATGCTGGACGGCTATGATGAGAGCCCAAGAATGTAGTCGACCGACCCGTCACTTTCGTCAAGCTGGAACAAATTGGCCACAAAATTCCGGCTTTCAAGAGCGTCCGAGAAAGCTGGAAACAACTGCAATCCTTGTTGTGGCTGCTCAACGATCTTCAGCCGAAGGAAAAGCGAGCGCAGTGGTCCTCTCTGTAGCTCTTTCCCGCCCAAAACTCTCTCTTTCTCTCAAAAGAGGAGGGACAGCCCGAGTGAATGAGAGTGCAGATACTTGAGCGATGGAGCGTCAAGCTGTGAATGCTGTCGCGGGAAAAACGTTTGCTTCACTTCGGAAGGCTGCATGCTTCACATGCTTCATGCAGGCGCTACGCGAGGCCCGAGAGGCGCGGCGGTCATTTTTCTGTCGACCCTTTCCCTCTATACCAGCCCAAACTGCAACAACGAAGACAAAGTCAGTATCACCACTGTTCACCACCTCGAGGCCGAAAGAAGATCACAGGCCCAAAATGGCGCATCCCCAGTCGCCAACCAACACTGCTTCTTCACAAGAAGACGATTCAGACATTGAGATCCGGGTACGTTCATTCGAGTACCTTCATCCCCTCAGGCGCATGCCAGACTCGAGCTGCCATACTGACGCTTCTGATACCAGACGATCAAGAGTTCGGAGAGCACGGAGAATATGTCTCTCTGCCCTGACTGTGGAACCTGCCTGATGTGCCGCGCATGTCTCGAGTGCGTTTCTGTAATCCGCTGCGTCCACGTCACGGGCTGCAAGAAGTGCACGGGTTGTAAGAGAGGTGTCGGCTGCACAGCATGCTCCGTCTGCAACTGGTGTGAGGTCTGTAGGCCAACATCCGCGTGCGAGACGTGCGAAGCGTGCAGCTGCCGACAGCTCGCCAGTAGTTGGGAGGAGGTGCTGCACGAGGAAGTGCGTGTTTGAGTGGAGGAGGGTATTTGAACGAATGATCCGCGGGGGACGAGTAGAAGGACAAGTCAATGGGGCTGGTGTAAAGTCGGCTCGCCTTGCGCGACGACATGATACTAGTGTATGACTTGTGTTGATGATAGACTGGACTCAAATTGATTGTCTCGTGTCTGGAGCTCCTTGTTTTCCGAGAATCCCAAGAAGACTCTCAGAACGCAGACATAAGTGATATATCCCCCTTCGGTCGCAAATGACCGACCAGTAGTTAGTCCAAACGACGCAATACAGATCTGCATCCTTCGTCGCTCAGCATACATACCCGATGCCGAACCGAGCTGACGGCTGAACGCTGTCATGTGGCGCAGTGCATATGCAAGACGGAGCTCGATTCAAAATTGGAGCTCGCCGCATCCTGGTTCCTCACAAAGACCTCTTCTTTACTTTCGATGAAGCTCCATGGCGGACCCAGCTGCACTCGCACTGCAGGTTGGCGTTCTGATCAAGAACCTGATCGAGTACGGTCACGAAGTCAAAGGCGCTCAGGACCAGATCACAAGTCTGTGTCGGGAATTATCTGCGTTTAGGGGTGTGCTAGAAGATATCAAAGCTCAAAGATCAGACAAAATCGCTGACAAGGCAATCTCGGATTGTCTGGCCAACGCAAGATCTATCGTTGATGACCTGTTGGGCCGCATGCAGGTGCCCGAATCTCGGTTCAAGCGTACCAAGCAGGTATGGCTCTGGCCATTCAAACAGAGAGAGTTGGAGCAAGTTCTGGCGAGACTCGGACGTATTAGTACGTCTATTATCATGATTATGATGGGAGGTCAGCAATCTGTCGCCCTGGACATACAAATGCTTAAAGACGAACTGCGAAGCGTTGCCGACATGGCAGCCATCGAGCGCCTCTCACACAATCAAAAGAAGCTCATCGGATTCTTGGCTCCAGTTTCACCTGGACTCGCTCATAACGAGGCATGCAGCGTTTGGAAAGGCACGCATTCGGGGAGTTGGTTTGTGACCATTCTACAGCCGTGGCTGGATGACCTCCAACCTGAGAATAGCATAATTGCACTTCATGGCAGTTCCGGCGCAGGTAAGACAACTGTCATCTCGAGAGCGATCGAGCATATCAAAGCCAGTTCCAAGAGAATGAGACTCGGCTATTTTTACTGCATGTTCAACAACGATGCATCTCAAACCGCGCGGAATGTCCTTGGCTCGTGGCTCGTTCAACTCACCTCGCACAGACCGGAATTGCTTGATCGGTTCACCGAATCAGAATCGAGCAACAAGAAGCCATCCATCTCGCTCCTGGAAGCCGAGCTTGTGGAAGCGGCAGAGGAAGTCGGCCCTCTCCTGCTGGTCCTGGATGCTGTTAACGAGAGCAGAGATGACGAAAAGCTTCGAGAGTGTATCACACGGCTTGCGCAACGCAGCACGAATATCCGTTTCCTGGTGTCATCAACCACATCTGCTCAAGGCCAGTTCTTGGTCAACTGCCTCGAAGTGAACATGGGGCCCGATGAAGTCGATAGTGACATCGAGGAATATGTAAGACGAGTTGTACGCACCAGTCCTCTGTTAGTCCAAGCAGGAGAGCAACTTATTGTGGACGTAATCGTTCCACAAGCCAAAGGCATGTTCCGGTGGGCAGAATGTCAGATGAGTCTTTTATCGGATGTTTGACTGCGAGAATGGTGAAAAAGTCACTCTCACAGTTACCAGGATCCTTGGACTCCACTTACATCAACATTCTGAGAAGAATCCCGGGCTCAACTAGACCGTTGGTCCGTGAAGCATTGGTGTGGCTGAGCTATGCGTACCGTCCCTTATCGCTTCACGAACTTGCTGAAGCGGTGGTCATCGAACCTGGTCAGTCCTCACTGGATGATAGCTGCAGGATACAGCCTCCAGAGACGATTCTTCGACTCTGCCATGGACTGATAGCGTACAACGCAACCACTAGCATGGTCTCCCTTGCTCATAGTTCCGTTCGCACTACGCTTGAGTCAGACTCTATACTGGACTCTGATGTCGCAGAATTCGGGATGACTCTTGGAGAATGCACGCCAGAAATAATCTCAAAGTCGCTCACGTATCTTCTCTTGGATGACTTTGATCCCGAAGTTTGCAATTGCGACCATATGAATCCGTGCACCTGCTTTAATTCATATCCTTTCCTCGACTACGCCGGTAACATGTGGGCTGTTCACGCATATATGTATCTGCGAAGTGGTAACAACTTTCACATTTCAGAGATACAACAGATGTTCATGCTCTTGGGCATTTCTGGGTCAACTGAGCCTTCAAGAAGCGACCATAAATTTGCGCTGTGGATGCAAGTCATCCTCGGCACTCGCACCCAGTCGGCTCATAAAGCAACACCACTTTATTATGCCGCTTCCTTCGGTTTGGAGCCCGTGGTAGAAATCATGCTAAGCCAAGGTCTGGTCAGCTTCGATGATCCGAGTACTCCATCTTATATAGATTGGAAGAGTGGGCGCAACAGTTCCACGCCTCTAGAGGTTGCAACCTTCCGTCGTCAAATAGAAGTCGCTGAGCTTCTGCTACGGCATGGTGCGAGCCCGAACTCCACAGACGTTTTCGGAAACAGCTGCTTGTACTACGCTATCAAGAATCGTGATCGACCTATGATCGAACTTCTCCAGCGATATGGAGCTCATGGTTCAAAAGCGATGAGCTTGCATGGTTCCACAGGTTCGCATTCCCAGTCTAGCGGAGTCGCGAATGCGGCATTTCGTCGGGGCAGGCGCTCGGAGTCCGGCGTGATGTGCACCACTCCGCTGCGACACACACTCAAAGCAGTTCTGGTTGTCGCAAGGGCGACAGCGATGATCGCTTTGGCTGCATCAATGTGTATTATCCGGAAGGAAGCCCGATTGCATCAGGGGCGAGGCACGTGGTAAGCTGGCTCGACACTTCGTCCCCAGTCAAAGACTGTGCGCGTCGATTCTAGAAGAAGGCATCGTGCGCTTACAAGACTTGTCGATCAAATCTCTCAAATTTGACCAATGCGTTGAGGTCCCTTAAAAAAGACTGCCGGCAAGGTAAAGCAGGTTGGGCCATCGGGATAATATGTAGACGGTCACTTGCCACGGGAGAAATGAGTGTTGGAAGCGCTCACAGCCATTTTGAATTACTGGCACGTTCGCACCATGTCCACGGACTTGGAATAGTGTGGTATTCGCAAGGCCGACTCTAAGCAAACCATCTCGTCGAGTGGCTATCACACAAGTAGTGTTGTGATGGCACATGGCACGTGCCATGGCACATGTGCTATGGCACGACGTGCTATAGTCTTCTATAGTATATAACATAATTATGTAATTAATAACCTCGGTGAATCAAACTCTGCTTATGCTATCTCTGTCTTAACCTCTGTCTTAATTAGACTGTTGCTATATTAAAATGCCTCTAGTAAACTAAGTTTAGAAGCACTTTAGCTGTTCTAAGATTAAGAATAACTCTAAGCCTACCTAGTATCGATTTAAATATAACTACTACGGCTAGGAATAGGGTAGCAGAGAAGCGATTCGAGCTAAATAGTACCTTTAGAAGTATACTAATCTACTAAAGGAGCTAGAAACTCCTACTCTTAGTTATTAGAGGAGTAATAAGAAGCTAAAGCTAGATGAGTTTATAGATAATATAACTCTAAACTAGTAAGATAAAGCCTTAACTCTATATGCTTATTAGATTTATTCCTTAGGCCTACT